>APFE031352450.1:88302-143853 GCA_000404065.3 Pinus taeda | reverse complement strand
GCCTTTCTGATATGTCACATATGCTGGAGCATCAACATGCTCGGTCTCATGAATGTCAAACTGCTGTGAAGGCCCTCCCTCATCATGGACGATCTCTGGAGGAGGCTGTAGCGCGGAAAAGAAACCACGGGAGATGAAATCCTCCCAAGCAATACCCTGCTATGCCAACTGATGCATCACTATGATTTTGATCAATGCATAGTGATATATGCTCCTGTGCTGATGTGCCAGGGTCTTCCTCTGTACTAAGGGTACCATCCTCTCTATGTTTCGACACATGAAAAATGGAATGCTCATCATACATACCCGTGTGAAATGCATCAACAAACGTACATGGTACGCATAGAGACGTGAAAATCTGCCCTCACAGCTGAAATACCGAATGATGAGTTTCATCAATGGTGCAAACTCATCTTTCAGGTATCTGAAAGGAAAGGCAGTGCTCAAGTGTCTGATATATGCAGGCTTGACATATGGCTCATAATAATATCTGTCTAGCATCTGGCGTTTACTCCATTCCTCCCCCACATTTGGTATTCCGGTGGCCTGAGAAATAGTGTCGGGTGACAAAGTGAAATCCACTCCGACAAGGTTCACATGACCATCCTGTAAGTTATGGACAAATAGACGGACCAATTCCCGATGATGCTGAGTTTGTGAGATCATCTCACAATATTGGTAACATGATTGGCGCCGAAAACCATCCATTGCGAGCGGGCAAGCTTGCAATTGAGCCAAAGAGGTAGGCTCCTCCCTAACATGCTGTCCACTCTTGCCACCTTTGTGATACCTCTGTGGCACATTAGGCACAGTGACCTCCAGTGTAGAGTCACTATCATAATCCTGCTCATATTCAGACTCGGTCTCTGACATGTTCTTTTGGAAATAAGACAGCTGGAATATTTATGTATGCTGATATAAAACTGTGTGCCAAACGTTGACTGTTGACTTTTTGTCTCTTTATCAAAAAGCTGTGACCAAGGGGACATAAATGACGGGAATTGTTAGGAAAAGGGAAGCATTAGGGAAATGGGAACAAAGGAAATAAAATGAGGAAATTAGGGAAGGGAAAGGGGCATAGAGATGTTTTAGGGTTTTGAAACAAGGTAGGGATGATAGGAGAAGGGAGAGTTTAGGGTTTTGAGAGAGGAATAATTGGGAAAAATAGTTGGGGAATATAGGCAATGGGAAACAAGGGAAAAAGAAGCCTTTGGCAACAATGATTTTTGAAAACCCTACGGCCAACTTTGCACTTGAATCCTTATAGCAATTTGATGAACATGGAGGGGTTTGTACACTTGGTTTTCATGACAAAGATATGCTAACTTTCTTCAAATACACCATCAAAAAACAAAATCAAATCATGATTGCAGGCCTACCTGAGGATTTAGGCGTGAGGAGAGGTGATTTGAGTGATTTCTTGGTGAATTTGTAGGCACAAACCCTATGCGCCGCGCACTTTACCCAATGCGCCGCGCGCTCTGAGTGTGTCGCGCCTGTGTTAATTTACACAGCAGAAAGTGGCCTGATGCGCCGCGTGCCTATGCTGATGCGCCGCGCGCCCTGGAGCTGACCCAAATACTCACACACTTGCCTCAAACTTGAAAAATCACCCTTGAATGATACTCTTAGCTCTCAAAATGTGTAATGGGTTGCAAATGAGGAGAAATGACTTGATATAGCATCCATTTTGATTTTTGCTCAATGAAAACCCATTTTTCTTATGTTTGGTTGTTGACACTTTTTCAAAATTAATAGGCTCTGACCTTTTTGGTTTCCTTCATAAAATAGGTTGAAATGATGATTTTCTCTGATAACTTTTTGCAGGTATAGCTCTGATATGCTTCAGTAAAGAAGACCAGGGCTGCACTTGAACAATTGAAGAATTGAAAATTTTGACAATTTTTACAAAAATGAGGTGGCGACTTGTTTTCAAAACAGAGTTTTGAATAGAAGTCCTTATTCAGTTGTACAATGGTGAGAATTATTGAAGTGATGATCTATCAAAGGCATCCCTCTGGCCTGCTAGTCTTCTAAGACTTTTCAAGACTAAATTAACTCAAACCCTAGACCTAGACCTAAAAATTTTAAAAATGACTTGTGAAGCTTTATGACTCATCCTAAACCAGCAGTGATATGCACGAGGGGAGTGAATGATACACACCACTCCGTCAAAGTTATGGCATGCCTAACGAAATACAACTAATGAAAACTGGTGGGACACCTAAAACATGAAATGCAAAAAAGAGCTTTGATCTCTGATGGAGGGATAACTAGACCGACTCTAACAGAACCAACCTTCCCTCCAAAAATTGCGAAACTCTGTTTGGAAGCCTACTAGGCTCCAGAATTCTGCAAATCTGTCTGTCACTGTTCACTGAAAAAATTGCGCAATTCCTCCGAGCAAGACTGCTCAACCCAAAAATTGCACAATTCTAGGCAGTAGTAAGCTACTTTGCCTAGAAATTACGCAATCCCTCTAGGAAGCCAACCCAGCTCCCTCCCAAAAATGTGTATTTTTTCCTCCTAGTTGAGCACACTGTTGCATGTGCAGTTGAGTTGATCAGCTCCCTCCAGGATCGAGCAAACCTAATTTGCATGCATGGGATTCTTCTCCCAAGGTAGCATGCAAAGGCATCCCTTGATTCATGGGTCTACTTTTAGCAGCTGGAGGTTGCATGCAAGGATCATTTCAGAAACCTCCCACCAATCGTCGCTCATCGTAGATTTGTGGCATGAGCATCACATCTTCGATTTTATCAAAAATCATGAACTAGACACTGTAGAGCTCATCATCACATCGAACTTTCAACTCTGACATCCCACATTGAATCTAGGAGTCGTCGACACATTCAATTCAGTTGCTTTGGGGTAAGCTCGTCTTTCATGTATTGTGTTGCATTTCTATCACTTTATGTGTTTCACTGTGTGTGATAGTTGTCTGCTTGATTTCAGTGAGCGCTTACTGTCATTTTGATGCATGTTAGCTTGTAGAAGCACCGTTTCAGGTTTCATTCGCATCTCACTATTATTGCATGCATGAAATTGTTTTGCATGGACGGTCGCTGTTGTGGCAACTCGCTTCACACACATGCATGATTTCCTATCTTCTGAATCTTGCGCTTGTTGTTTTTATGAATGATCATTCACTCTTGTTTGCACTCATCTCATCATGCATTCACACTTTTCATGTTTTCAGTCGCCCGTCAGTTGGACTGGGCTAACTTGGCCCAGATCGTGCCTTGCTAGCCGCCGTGCCTTGTCCGGCTAGCACTACACATTTATGGAAATGAAGGCTTTGCCTTCCCTTCAGAAATTTCGCAGGTCTAGCCAGGCACTAACCTCCAGGCTTGCATTGTGTAATTCTTGGAGGCAGTATCGTGTTGGCGCTAGAAACTACGCAATGCAGGTTGCTAGTTGCATGTCATTGTTGATTGAAATTATGCATTGCACAATTTCATTCCTCAGCAGGCCATGCTAGATTGTGCATTGCGTAGTTCCAGTAGTCAGTCAACCTCTTGATAGCTCTAACTGTGCCTTACGTAGTCTTGGAGGTTAGTCTCCTGACCTCCCGATGGAAATTGTGTAACCTTCATGATCAGTCACACATGTATGTTGCAAGTCAGTTCTCAAGTTCGTTTTGGTTTTCGACTGACAGATTGCTTGCCATGAGTGTTGCCATGTCTCCAGGTATTGTAGGTGTTCATCTACCTCTCAGCAGCATAGGTACAATGGTTTCAAGCATAGTAGAGTCGAAGACACTGTTCAGAGCACACTTGGGGATGCAGTCGACCAAGTGTCTATGAAATTGCCTACCCATGAAGACATCGAGTTGTTTGTAGACAAGGACATCAAGATATGATGTCAACAACATCACAAAAAGTAGCACCATCAACAACAACTTAAGGAAACATACTGGATGTAATGCACACAAGAGGAATTTTGTTGACAACACAGAGGCAGAACAAAGTTGCAAGCTCAAGCATATCCACTTGTGATGAAAGCAACTTTGGAGACTCAGGCTATGAGGTGATGGCACGACATGAAGATCACGTGAGGGCAGAGAATGAAATAGAGAAGGAGTTGCATGTGCTGAAGTAACAAATCAAGGAAGAACAAGAGCTACATAGACGAGATAATGAGTTGCAGCGGGAATAGGTACAACAAGGGGTGCAACATGCACTTACAGATGAAACTACGCCCATACAAGTTATAGGTCCATCCTAGCAGCTAGCATGGAGGAGACAAAGTGAGCAGTGTTGTTGATCACATGCAAGGGAATACAACAACATGCATGTCATTGTGTGCATGCATGCGATCCCACCCATTCGGAACACTCACCAAGGTGAAGACAAGAAGCAAGTCCGACTGGAGCTCAACATGTACTTCGACAAGTTGATACACATGACCACCATCACATGCTTGGAGAGCAGTGTAGACACTATCCATCAACATGTTGAAGGTCCAGTTACACCAGGACGATCATGTGCATGCTATCAAACAAGTTGGACAAAGGATCCATATCAATTCACATGGATGCAATGAAGGCAAGAGTTCGATTCAAAAAAATGTCACCATTGAGTGCACAAACACCATCACAGACAACCAAGCTTGACATCAGCTCACCACCTTCGACCATTACAAGCATGTCAAAGAGTTGGTCTCACCACAACGGTCTGAGTGTCGGCATGGCTTTCTCAAGCCATTTTGTCTCACATGGGCACATGTGAATTGTAATGTAACGTCTTGTCAAGTGGAAGTTCAAGTATCAATAGTTGGATGTAATAGTCATAAAGTAGATGAAGAGTCATGAGGGTAGATGAATTGTCACAAAGGGGAATGTCAAGGGCCACCCCACCCTTTGCTATGAATAGTCCCTCATAACTCTTTGTAAAGACTTTTGGTCAACCAAGCCTTTGATAGACTATCTTAGAGAGAGCTTGGACATTATTGTAATGCGCCTTGGCTTCTCCATTACGCAGAGCTAATATATCTCTTTGGAGGAGTAGGTGATTGTGGATGTAACGTTTCTCTATCGGAAATTGTGGTTGAAAATGGATGTATTGTATGACTGGAACTTACACTTCTTAATATAAGAGAGCCAACATGTTTCATGCATATGTTGTATTGTATTCTACGCTATCTGGTTTACTCTAAATGATATATGTATTTTTTTTGCTTACGCATGTATGTATGGAATATTTTGTATAAGTATTTATTAATCTTTCTGAAATGTGCTGTTGGTTTAACCATCACTTTGGATTGCATCTTCGCTCGTGTGTTCCCTTCCAAGCTGCTTACTATTACAGGTTTCTAAGGGGTTCACTCACCTCACTCTCCGCGTGTTAGAACCCTTCATGCACCTTCCTTGACTTACTGCAGCTGTCACACCCTTGCTACCAACATGGACATCTTACTTGCCTCTATGCAAAACTGTGGTCAAGGCATTATCGTACGACCCACTGCTGGGACTCGTACACCAAACAGTCTAAGGTCTAATTGGGACTTCTTAGCGGGGAGATTCCCTAACATCTTGGTGGGTCCAGCACCGTCAACATTTTTCGTGCTAGAAGGAGGGCTAGTTGACAAGCTGTGCCCTCTCATCTTGTTTTGAACCTTTGCTTATCTATCATGGAGTTTGTTATAGTTCGCCCTCCGAAATGTCTATCCAACAGGCATATGTTTCACACTGAGAGGGAGTTCTGGGATCACTTGTCACAAATCACGTATGATGGTGAAGGTGAAGTGGCCTGGCCTGAGCACTTAGATGAGTTCCATGCTCTCTTGGAGGGCATGGAAGATTTTAATGAAATAGAGGTTTGTTCACTACTCACACAGACACTTTGCTACCACCCATCACAATGGTGTGGAACACTACCTCATAACTTCATGCACTCATTCAAGCAGTTCAACGATCTAACCAAATTTGTTTTCCACTGTTTTGATCCTAAAGTACTTGATAAAAATTTGTTAAAACAACGGAAGGCCCCACACGAATCACCTATGGAGTTTTCGGAGCGCTTCTGTCTATTCATGTTTGAAGCCCTGAAAAGTTAGATGAAATTTTAGTATTTCATGGACAGATTCGAATATTACCTTATCCAATTTGTCAATCCCAAGAAGAAGTTCAAGCTCAAGCCCCACTCAGCATACTTCAGTGATGGATATGCACAATCATGAATAGACATGGTCATTTTCACAAGTGACTGTCCGCCGTTCCCTCATCAAACAGCTCCACCACCACAGAGTGATGTGGGACAGCATGCACACACATTTGTTAGACCGTCACATCCTCCTGACATCGCTCCTCCCGATTTTTGCGCAATCTTGGTTGGGAATCCCATGGGTTATCACATGTATTTCATACCTCAACCTTCGTCCTCATATTCTAATCATCCTCTGGATTACACTGTCTTTTGTTCTTCCGTTCTGAAGTCTACACCTGTTTTGAATGAGGATCGATCTATCGATAGAGTTGGTGTTGCACAACCAACATGCATTGTCATTCATACAGAGTATGAATGAGAGCTTGAACATCCACGGCAGCAAAGGACTATCCCTGTCTATCCATACCGCCTCTGTTTTTTCGTGACCTCCTTGGTGATCCTGTCATCCCAGATTTTTCATGTGTATCTCCATCCATAGAAGCACCCATTGTTGATCATTCGCAGGACACACTAGATTTCAGTCCATCATTTGAAAATGGAGAGGACCAATCATTCTTTGAACATCCACTTGATTTTTCATATATATTTTTCAGAAACGAAAAAGGATGAACATTCTTGCTTCTCATCTACCCCTCTGTGCGATTCATCAAATCATGAGGATGTCGACCAACATCCTGAATTTTCTGATCTTGGTTGTCGTGATCTCTTTACCTCATCATCCAATCATGATGTTGATTCAATCGTTGTTAATCCATCTAAGCCACTGGTCTACGATGATCCATATGTCAATGAAGTCGAAACCCCGTAGACTGTCGAGGCACTTTAGCCTAACCTGATGGTTATGTTAGGTCCTCATTGTCCTAAGGTTGGTTTCACTTCTGATCAGGAAATGTTCAAACATGCAAGGCTCCTCATCACTCATCTATATGCACTCAATAACAATCAAACACTCAGATTTCACTTCCTCCACTCGAACTACACAATCCCATCGCTCATGCATTGGAGGAATCTTACTCAGTAAGCGCACTTGCACAACGTAAGTGGTCTAACTTCCTCATGTGTGCTTGCATGTCATAGTTAGGAGTGTACATATTCTTAATATCTACACATAGTGTCACACAACATCATGGTAAGTCCACAGAGTGCATGTCATGTGCTTTCACTCATTTTTGTTCTGTGGACACTTGTAAGCTCGGAGTGTGTCTGTCTTCAGTGTTGTATCTTTCACATCTGTTGGTTCGCACAAATATGTTATTCGCGAACCATGCTTTCACCAACATGGGTCAACCAATGCATCGATCGCTGCATTGGAAGTATCACTTCACGTGATCAGGCCCATGCGCTATTAGCTTAGTGTTTGTTTTTTGAGTTGTTTTCTTGCATGCACGTTTTCTCCTTTATTTGTGTGTCTGTTTGATTACTCACTTTGCTTTCACATTTTCGTCTACTCCTTACTTTTCTTTTGTTTGTTTTCTTGATTTTGTTCATAGGTTAGTTTCACATGAAACCATGCATTACTCTTGGAACAAGCTCGGTAAAGTACAAGAGGCCTTGTGTAGCTATCACTACTTGGTTATTTGTCATCCTGCTTCTATATGAAGAAATTGTTACTTAGTCCATGATACGTCAATGGAAAATACATACTGTTCAAAGTGAACCTTGGTGAAAACACAACGCTTGCGTGCTAACTAGTATCATCTACTCCAGTCGATTGTTTTTGGGTTAACCCTTGGCAGCTCAGTCAAGTAGAGTAAGGTGAGGTGGAAAACCTTAACAAACACATCAGAGGTATATAATAAATTATTTCTCTGAAGGAAAAAACTCTTCTACTCTCAATAAGTCGGGATCCCTCTTCCGCCTCTGAAATCAATAAGTGCTATGCATAGTTATGAAAATGAAAAAGGTGGAAAAAATGAAAAAAAAAATAAAATGAAAAATTATAAAAAAAATGAAAAATGAATAAGGCAAAAGAAGAGAAAGGCTTCCTGTGTAGAGAGGTGATGCAAGTAACTTCGTCATGGTACTAACCAGGCTCATTAGTAGCGGAGCGATGCTTGCATTCCTGCGTGACTCCGTCGGGGTACTATCCAAGCTTGTTGGTAGCGGAGCAACACTAGAGATGAAACTAAAACTCTGATGACTATACTGCTTGTGTACCAATATACCCCTCAACCCCAATTGAAAGAACTGTGTTGACTTGGCATGGAATGTGTGTCAATCGAACAAGATCTTGGCAGATTCTACACCTTACAATCAAGCAAGTGTGCAAACCAAGATGGATTGAGAACTAAACAATACTTCCGAAAGTGATAGACTTGCTTTTCACAAACAAGGTCCATTCAGAGAGGTGGAGTTCTATCAGTGTGTCGCCAAGTGTTGTAGTGTCTACAACCACCCTCCAAAATTTTTCCTTAGCTTCATTTTGGAGCCTCCCTACCAACCTTTCACAACAACATGTCTTGCCTTTTCAAGTACATAGGCTTCAGTGATTTTCTTGTAGAATGAAAACCTGTCCATCAAAACTTGTTGCATCCCCCTCACAGGCTATTTCACTGGACTTGTTCTAGCTGCAGTTTGAGCAGATCCCTCAAGAAATTGCATAATTCTGAAGGGGAACCAGGCTTCCCTCCAAAAATTGCGCAATTCTATCTAGAAGCCTGTTGGGCTCCAGAATTGCGCAAATCTGCATGTCGTTGTTCACTAGAAAAATTGTGCAATTCCTCTCAGCAAGACTGCCCAGCCCAGAATTGTGTGATTTTGGGTAGCAATCAACTACTCTACCTAGAAATTGCACAATCACTCTGGGCAGCCAGCCCTACTGCCTCCCAGAAATGCACATTTTTTCCTCCTAGCTGAGCAGACTATTGCATGTGCAGTTGCGTTGATTGGTTCCCTTCAGGACCGAGCAAAACTGATTTGCGTGCATAGGTTGCTTCTCCCATGGCAACATAGAAAGGCGTCCCTTGATTCAGGGATCTAATTTTAGCAGCTGGAGGTTGCATGCAAGGATGATTTTAGAAACCTCCCACCAAGTGTCGCTCTTCCTAGATTTGTGGCATGAGAGTCACATGTTCGATTTTATAAAAAATCATGAAGTGGACACTGCAGATATCATTCCTCTCATTGACCTTGCAGATTTGACATCCCACATTACATCTAGGAGTCGTCGGCACATTCAGCTCAGTTGTTTTGGGGTAAGCCCACCTTTCATGTGTTGTGTTGCATTTCTATTGTTTTTTGTGTTTCGCTTTGTGTGATTGTTGTCATCTTGAATTCAGTGAGCGCTTGCTGTAGTTTTGATGCATGTTAGCTTGTAGAAGCACTGTTTTAGTTTTCGTTCGCATCTCACTGTTGTTGCATGCATAACACTGTTTTTCACGAAGGATCATCGTCATGGCAAATCGCTTCACACACATGCATGCTTTCTCGTCTTCTGAATCCTGTGCCCATTGTTTGCATGAATGATCATTCACTCTTGTTTGCAATCATCTCATCATGCATTCACACTTCTCATGTTTTCAATCGCCTGTCGACCGAACTAGGCTGCCTTGGCCTAGACTGTGCCTTGCCCAGCTAGCACTGCGCATTTCCAAAAGTGAAGGCTCTTCCTTCCCTCCAGAAATTGCACAAGTCTAGCCAGGCACTAACCTCCAGGCTTACATTGCGCAATTCTTGGAGGCAGTGTCCTGTTGGCGCCAGAAACTACGCAATGCAGTTTGTTGGTTGCATGTCAATGCTGACTGAAATTGCACATTGCATAGTTTCAGTCCTCAGTAGACCAGGCTAGACTATGCATTGTGCAGTTCCAGCAGTTAGTCAACCTCTTGACAACCCTAATTGTGCCTTGCACAGTTTTGGCCCTCAGTCTCCCGAGCTTCTGTTAGAAATTACACAACTTTCATGATCAGTCACATAGGTATGTTGCAAGTCAGTTCTCAAGTTCGTTTTGGGTTTTGACTAACAAATTTCTTTCCATGAGTGTTACCATGTCTCCAGGTATCGCTGGTGTTCATCTACCTCTCAGCATCATATGTACAATGGTTTCAAGGAGAGCAGAGTCGAAGAGACTGTTAAGAGCACACTTGGGGATGCAGTCGACCAAGTGTCTATGAATTTTCCTGCCCACGAAGACATCGAGTTGTTCCTAGACAAGGACATCAAGATATGATGGCAGTAGAATCACAATGAGCATCACCATAAACAACAGCTGAAGGCAGCATATCAGATGCAATGAACGCAAGAGGAAGTTTGTTGACAACACAGAGATAGAACAAAGTTGCAAGCTCAAGAAGATCCACTTGTGATGAAAGCAACTTTGGAGACTCAGGCTATGAGGTGATGGCATGACATGAAGATCGCGTGAAGGCAGAGAATGGAGCAGAGAAGGAGTTGCATGTGTTGAAGCAGCAACTCAAGGAAGAACAGGAGCTGCATAGACGAGAGAATGAGTTGCAACAGGAACAGGTAGAGTAGGAGGCGCAACATGCACCCACGGATGAAACTACGCTTGTACAAGTTATAAATCCATCCCAACACCTGGCACAGAGTAGACAAGGTGAGAAGTGTTGTTGATTGCATGCAAGGGAATGCAGTAGCATGCATGTCATTATGCGCACACATGTGATCCCACCCATTCAACAAACTCACCAAGGCGAAGACAAGAAGCAAGTCTGACTATTGCACATGTACTCTGACAAGTTGATGGACACAACCACCAGCACATGCTTAGAGAGCAACGTGGACACTATGCATCAACCGGTTTCCAGTCTAGTCACACCAGGACAACCATGTGCATGCTGTCAGATGAGTTGGATAGAGGAGCCATATCAGTGCACCCAGATGCAACGAAGGCAAGAGTCCACTTCAGAAAGATGTCACTATTGAGCACACGGACACCATCACGGACAACCAAACTTGGCATCAGATCACCATCTTTGACCATCACAAGCATGTCAAAGAGTTTGTCTCACCACAACGGTCCGAGTGTTAGTGATGTCTTGCATGGACTTCTCAAGCCATTTTGTCTCACATGGGCACATGTGCATTGTAATGTAACGTCTTGTCATGTGGAAGTTCAAGTGTCAATAGTTGGATGTAAGATTCATAGAGTAGATGAAGAGTCATGAGGGTAGATGAATTGTCACAAATGGGAATGTCAAGGGACACCCCACCCTTTGCTATAAATAGTCCCTCATGACTCTTTGTAAAGGCTTTTGG
The DNA here is from genome assembly GCA_000404065.3 of Pinus taeda. NCBI lineage: Eukaryota > Viridiplantae > Streptophyta > Pinopsida > Pinales > Pinaceae > Pinus > Pinus taeda. Next base: position 132,469 of record APFE031352450.1, on the reverse strand, counting down.
TCAGCAAAGCTTCCGACAAGACTTAGAGAAAGCTTGGACATTATTGTAAAGCTCCTTGGCTTCTCCACTACACAGAGCTAGTATATATCTTTGGAGGAGTAGGTAATTGTGGCTATAACATTCCACTATCGGAACTAGTGGTTGGACATTGATGTATTGTATGACTGGAACCTACACTTCTTAATATAACATATCCATCATGTTTCATGCATATGTTGTATTTTATTCTAAGCTATCTAGTTTACTCTAAATGATATATGTATTTGTTTGCTTACGCATGCATGTATGGACTATTATGTATAAGTATGTATGAATCTTTTTGAAATGTGTTGTTGGTTTAACCATCACTTTGGATTGCTGACTAACTTGCTTTCCAACTTGTGATGCATCTTCGCTCGTGTGTTCCATTCCAAGCCGCGTACTCTTACAGGTTTCCAAGGGGCACACTCACTTCACTCTCCATGTGTTAGAACCTCTCATGCACCTTCCTTGACTTACTGCAACTATCACACCCTTGCTACCAACAAGGACATCTTACTTTCCTCTGTGCGAAACTGCGATCAAGGCATTACTGTACGACCCACTGCTGGGACTCCTATAGCAAACGGTCTAAGGTCTAATTAGGACTTCTTACCGAGGAGATCCCCTGACATGTTGGCGGGTACAACACCATCAATAAGTATACAATTCCATCTTTGGCTATTTTTGTTTTATTCTCCACACGTTGGCATATTTTGCTTTATGTATGGTAGAAATATCTTCTTCCTTGATTTGTTTAGGCGACCATATCATGTTGCTTATGTAGTCACATGTTATATGCCCATAGTTATGGAATTTGTAGCATATGTTTTATATTTCAACATAGGTATGAAAAGGACATCTATTACTTACATATTCACCTTTGCCATATGTTCTACAAGATCTTTCTTTATGTCCAAAATTTTTACATGAAAAACAATGACCAGGAATATGATTTGATACTTGGTTGAGTAGGATTTCCTTAATGAATTAGTTATTTTTAATTTCTTCTACTTTAGAGAGAATTCAATTCTTTTCTACCCTTTTTCCCTTATTACCTTGTTGCTTGAGTTATGTATCGACCCCTTGAGAGAATCAACATAACTTATAGTGTAGTATCTCTTCCAGCCTCATCCAAATTTATTCCTTGTCTTCTACTATGAGTATTAGCATGAATTTCAAGCTTTTCCTCAATCTCAATTTCTGGTGTCTTTGCATATTCTTTGTATAAAGTATTTATCTCATAACCAAGGCCTGTTTTGTTATATTGTGATCTTTATCTGCTAAGAATATATTCTAATGTTTGAGAATTTTTCAAGTCTTAGTTGAGATTTTCTACCTCATTCCTTAATGAGACAACCTCTGCTTCAAGTTTCTCACAATTTTCTTCTTTTTCCTTCAGTTGGCTTTTTATCACTTCTTTAGTTCTCTTTGCTTCTTCTAGCTAGATTTTCAAGGAGACGAATTCTTCAAATTTTTCTTTTGCTCTTTCTATTTTTTATGAACATCTACTTATATATTCTCATAGTCCTTATCTTTTTCCTTCAACTATATTGAAAACATTTCTTCTCTCTTTTCTGCATCTTTTACTTGACATATTAGGAGGGTAACTTCTATTTCATCAATGTTGTGATTCTTCTCTTCAAGGATTTGCAATAGCTCTTTAAGCATTAAATTTTCTCTCCGCAACCTCAAATTCTACTTCAACATCAATGGTATAACATTATTCTAGATCTAACTGTCCCTTCTGATTGTCATCATCTTCTTTACAAGGTTCTATATTCATGGCTAGGGAGGAGACTTCTTTTAGGGGTTTGGAGTCACTACTTCTTAACTTTTCCATCTGTATTTGTGAGGTCTACCTTCCGACTGTTAAGCTATGTTTGAAGGAACATGCTATAATACCAAATGTTGGAAATACTGAGAGGGGGAGTTAATTAGTATTTTATTAATGTTAACAATTTTTATCTCTTAAAGCATTTGATGCACATAAATCATGAAGCACGGATATTTATATAAGAAACACATGCAATCTATCTTTGTAAATCTTTAGTAAAATTTCTCATACAAAGTAAGCACCAAATTACAAAATTGTAGGAAACAACCTATAAGATATTTTAGTCCCCTAGCTAAGCACCAACTCAACAATTTGTAGGCACCAACCTACTTCTTAAATTTGTTCCATGGAACTGTCAACACCAATTCTTGTAATGAATTCACCTTTTTTAGTAGGGTTTTTCCCCTACCATGCCACCCTTAAGTTTGCACCTTCAGCCTGGACACTTGTCCTTCTTCGATATCCCACTTCCTTGTCACCTTATTCTTCTACCCTAATCAACTTGAAATATTCACCTCATCCACTTTTTCCTTATCGGTAGGTCTTCTTAACAACAAAACGTCCATAATTCCTTTAAATAACCACTAATTCATAAAACAACTATTGCCCAGTCTTAAGTATTATTCCATCCTCACAATTAGGTACACTCAACCCTCAACAACTATTGTCACTTCCCTATAGGTTTTCATTCTAGACATGCAACAAATTCACTTCCACACATAACTAAATAGTTGTCGCTTCTCCATAAATACCTACAAGCCTGCAACTTAGATAACTTGGGATTCAACGTTCACTGTGAATTTTTTTAATGTAATTTGGGGTGATTTAAATATGAGTTTAGTCTACAATAAAGACCAAATCTAGCTTGCAACTTGGTCTTGGATCTATTTGTGACTCAGATTGAAACCAACCTTCGACCTACTAAAAGGTGCTTCAATACTGTCTTCAAAATGGTGCCAAAAAAACTCCTCAATAGCTAGAATATGAGTATATTTTTATTTCAAAATAGGGCTCTACTTCTTCGTGGGTTTGGACCTAATTTCAACCTAATTAGAACTGCTCAAAAACTTAGGTCCAAAAATTGTCATAAAATATCCCCAAAACAAATGTTAAATAGAGCCTCCTACAACTTGAGTAGGGGCAGAGCTCCATTCTCCTTAACAATAGTAGTTGGACCTTAGACCTAAACAAAAATCTTTCCTAATTATGCCAAAACCCTTCCAATGGAATGTGCCAAAAACATCCTCGATTCAAAAAAAAAAAGCAATTGTCCAATTTGGATTCTTCTTCGCTTCTATTTCACGAGGTATGAACCTCAAAACCCCTTCTTTTTTCTATTGGAATAGAATAGATCCAATCTATTTTCTTAAATGAGCCACATGTGTGGCCTATTTATAGTGTTTTGACATCATCCTTTTAGGGTCCAATTTTCCCTCGGGCTAACTTTGTAGGGATGAGGCGTATATTGATGCACAAGTAATATAACTGTCAGCATTTTAGTTTCATCTTTGGTGTTTCTCTGCTGCCAGTAGGCCTGGACAGTACCCTGATAGAGTCACGCAGGAACACAAGTATCGCTTTGCTGCTAGTGAGCCTAGTTAGTACCCTGATAGAGTTACTTTCATCACCTCTATGCGTAGGAAGCCTTTCTCTTCTTTCACCTTATTTATTTTTTCATTTTTCAAAGGATTGTGCATAGGAACTTATTTGTTTCGTGATGTGGAAGAGGGATCTCAACTTATTGAGAGAAAAAGAGGTTGTCCCTTTAGAGAAGTATGTTATATATAGCTCTTTCATACTTTTTAAGATTCCCCCCCTCACCTTACTCTACTTGACTGAGCTGAAAAGGGTTAACCCAAAGACCGATTAGAGTAGGTGGTACTAGTTAACAGTGCAAGTGTTGTGTTTTCACCAAGACTCACTCTGATCCAGGGGGATCTCATCAGATCAGTTGTACAGGTTCATCATTAGTCTATAGTGTCGTCGTCAACATTCAGTTCAGTGTTTTCAGCTTTGACAATGTTGTTTATGGTTCAAGTTGTTCAAGTAATGACTATGGTTGATATGGTTTTGCACCTGGTTGTCGACATGAGGTTGTTGTCAGTTTCGCCAGGATATGATTGTCAAAGTGGGTTGATTAGTCGCCTGACATATTTTGTGTTGACATGTGTTTTTCATCGACTTTGTAGGATATGGTGTCAACGTGGGGTTGTTGTCCATTTTACAGAGTTTAGTTGTCAAATATTGAACAGGTATCACCATGTGGGTTTTTTTATGTCACATTGTGACAATGTATTGTACATGAGGTTTTAAAACAAAATAATTTAATCCTAAAACCTAATACACATAAACCTAATCCTAAACCCTAACCTATCCAATCCATGTATTAAAACTATTAAAACCTAAAATCTAGACCTAAACCCTATGATCTAACCTATCGGGCCTTATTACAACATTGCACTGTATTAAATCTACATTAAAAGTCCTAACCCTAGCTCTAAGCCCTCTCGACATATGTTAAAAAACAATAAAACATTGCAAATACAATGAGACATTCCTAAACCGTGGCCTTGATCACGTGGGAGAAGACCGCGGGTTATAAAGCCATGTGACCAAATGTGTGTAAATTGCCTGGCTTGGAGTTAACCGTGGGACTTCACCGCATCAAAGTAACCATAACATGTGATAGAGTTCACCGCAAATTTTAGTATAACTGTGTCAGAACCGCAACGGTCGGAGGTAAGCGGACACATGGTGGATAAGCCAACAGTTAGAGCGATGGTAGGCGTAACCGCTGGGTAGATAAGCCACTAGGTGGTAGTCAGATAGTCGATCGCTGAGAGAACCAGTTGTTCACATGGAAACAGTTAGCCAGCGTGCAATCAACCTAACCACCAACAGTTCTGTTTTTAATATATGGTTATTTTTGGGTTTTTATAATTAAAATTGTGGTTATGTTAATTCGAGGACCATGGCTAATAACCCTAGGTGTCCTTTCATGAATAGACCGAGTGCTTGAACCCAAACAATCAACCCATTCATTCCTAAAACTAGGAAGAAGGAGTTTGAATGTATTTGCAGGCCTTTAAAAGACAGTTTTGTCCATTGAAGTGGAGGAGAGTAATTTTGGTTTTTTTATGCAGATTTTGGAGGTCATAGGCAATTTTGTTTTCAATGTAACAGGAGCATCCAGAGTCAGAATGGGGAACTGTGACAGGCATTGGAAAGCTGGTTCAGAGAGCTATCCTTTGAAAGTGATCGAAAGTGCTTCCATGCACATTAAGTTTGGTCAAATATCTGTGTAATCGACATCTTCTGTTTCAATCATAATAAAGTGGTCGCCCATCTTGAAAGCGGACCCAGAGACATAGTCCATCAGGGATGAACTCCATGATCAATATTGTTGTCTCGTATTACTATTTTTTAGTTATTTTCACTTCTATTTTGCATTGTACTTATGTTTTATCAATTGTTGTAAAGTCTTTTCCTCAAGCAGTTCTCTCTTTTTTCACAATTTCAACTAACATTCAATTCATTAATGGCTAATCAATTTTACATCAGTTTTAACTTATGATCATTTCAAATCACACTCTCAACATAACATATTTTCCATCAGGGTATCATCAACTAAAGATAACAATCTCTCTATAAAGAGCGAGGAAAACAAATAACCAAATGTTGATAGTTGTACAAGTCCTCTTATATTTTCCTGGCTTGGCTCAAGATCCGAATAAGGTTCATGTGAAGCTAACCTATGGGCACAAACAAGAAAAAAAACAAGAAAGAAAAGGGAAGAATTAAAATAGAAGCAAAAAAATCAAATGAAGAAAAACATGCAAGCAAAACACAACAAGAAAGAAAAACAAAAAAATAGCAAACACTACTCCTACTCCTACACAAAACGGTGCATGGGCCTACTCACGTGAAATGATATTTCTAAAGCAGTCACCGGCACATTGGTCAGACCATGTTGGTGAAGTCATGGTTAACAAGAAAGATAAGCATGTAAACCAACAAACAAAAAAGATAAGACAGTAAAGACCAACACGGTCAGGGTTTGAAAGCGTCCATAGAAAAGAAAAGAGTAAATGTGCAAGACAAACATTCTGCAGACGTACCATGGTGTTACAACACACTGTGTGTAGTGTACACTCCTTTGACCTCAACTGATGAGAAAACATGAAGAAATAAGAAAACTTACATTTCTCAAGAGTGCTCATTGTGTAAGACTCCTTCAATGCATGGGTGATATGATCGTGTGTTGATGGTGGAGGAAGTGAAATCTATGAACTAGATTGATCTTCAATGCAAGCAAGAGAGTGATGAGGAGCTTGGGGTGTTTCAATAGATTTCTGATCGGAAGTGGAATTGACCTCAGGATAAGAAGGGCCTGATATAACCATCAGCGCAGGCTAAAGTTACTCGACATCTTGAGGGGTTTCCACTTCATTAGCAGGTAGATCATCAAAGACCAATGGCTTAGAAATATCAACATTGAGTGAATCAACATCATGATTGAATGAAGGAGTAAAGAGATCATGACAACCACAATCAAAGAATTTGAGATGTTCATTGGAATCCTCATGATTTGACGAATCATTCAGAAGGGTTGATGAGAAACAAGAATGTTTACCCTCTATGTTTCAGAAATGACATATGAAAGATTGAATGGATTTTTAGAGAAAGATGTGTCCTCTCCGCAATGCAATGATAGACTAACATTTGGTGTGTCTTGTGAATGATCGGAAGTAGAAACATTTGGCGATGAGTTTTCACATGGAGAATAAAAAGTGGAAGAATCACAAGCGATGTCAGGATAGGGTGGATGAGGTGCAGATGGACGGAAGTCATCCTTCACCGCAGGTTCCTCTTCATATTTCCACACACACTCATCATGAATGAAACCACAGGTTGGCTGCACAACATCAACTCTTTCGAAAACTTGATCATCGTGAACATAAGATGTGGAGTTCAGAAAAGGAGAACACAACACAGTACAATTTGGAGGATCAATGGAACCAGAAGATGAAGGCTGAGAGAACAAGTTCACATGACAACCATCAGGCTTGCAAGCCAAATATGTGCAGATATCCAGGGTAGGTGGGCTGGGAGGATGTGATAGTTCAACAGATGTGCACGTACCTTCTCCCACCTTGCATTGCGAAGCTAAAGCTGCTTCATGAGAAGAGGACGGGCGGTCACTTGTGACAATAACCTTGTCCATCATAGACTTGGAAGATCTAACACTGAGGTATGCTGGGAGGGGTTCGAATGATTCTAAGATATGCATAGTTTCATATATGTGAAGAAGATACTGAAATATTTCATCGAGAAATTTCCAACCAATTTCATCTTCACGAATTTGAAATGCAAGATTATGAAAGAGTTTGTGAAATTTCTCAACGAATTCATTAGGTGATTTTCGTAATTTCAGTTTTTTTTATTGAGTGCTCTACGATTGTATCGATGGAAATCACATGCCAACTTACTGATCAATTGATCAAAAGAGTGAAGAGATGATGCAGGCAATGTGACACACCATTGTAGTGCGTGCCCTCAAAACATGAATGCGAACAACGAGCAGGCAACGTGATCCTCATCAATTTCATTTCTTTCACAAAAACCCATGAAGGCAACATCACGACTAAGAAAAGCTACTCCACCTTCACCAACATATGTGAAATGTGACAAGTCATTCTAGAGATCCTCTGAAACTTCAAAATCATGTCGATGAGACAGACATGTCAGAGGTTGAATTGTAATGTTAGTCATGAAAGATGTGCATAGATTCAAAATAGACTTTGAGGACTCAACTTGTCATCTGGCCCTCCTTCTAGTGCTAGAAATGTTGATAGTGTTGGACCTGCCAACATGTCAAGGGGATATCCTTGGTAAGAATTCCCTACTAGACCTCAGGCCGTTTGGAGTGGGAGTTCTAGTAGTGGGTAGTAAAGCTACGCCTTGACTGCAATAGCGCGTAGAGCTAAGCAAAACATCTTTGTTAGAAGCAAGTGTGTGACCTTGCGGTGAGTCAAGAGAGATGCATGGGGAGGTAGGTTTTGACACATGAAGGGGAAAATGAAGTGTGTCCCTTAGACATCTATAATAGTACGCGGCTTGAAAGGAACGCACGAGAAAAATGACATCACGGGCTAGAAGTAGAATAAGCCACAATCCAGGGTGATAGGTTAAACCAACAACATGATTCCAACAAGATTCATACAATCATATACAAAGTATTTCATACATGAATGTGTAAGTTAAATGACATACAAAACCAGAATAGTCCAACAACAATAACAACATATGCATGAAAGCATGTTGGCTCTATTATATTATCTAAAGTGAAATTTCCATCCATACATACAACCATGACAACCAATAGCCCCAATAGTGGAACGTTACCATCAATATTGCTTTCTCCTCCAAAGAGATGTACTCACTCTGCACTGTGGAGAAGCCAAGGCTTGTCACAATACTCTCTAATACCTCTCTAAGAAATGCCTAGAAAAATCTTGGCTCCAAAAATCTTGTTCTATTAGTTATGAGGTTCTATATATAGAAAAGGGTGGGTGACCCTTGACATTCCCCTTTGTGACTCTTGGAATACCCTCACGACTCTTCAACTTCATTACATATAACTCTTTACATAACATATGATTGTTTGCATACCACTAATGACAATTGTAATTTCACTTTACATTACATTTGATTACAACAGATACGACTCATAGTAGTGAGGTGGCCTCGACAACTCATAACACAACTCGACATGACATTAAGGACATGTATTGGCTAACTATGGTGTCCATATCAAGCTGCTACGCTGCTAAGTGATGGATGTGTCCTTGGATGTACTTTGTCTTCACCTCCACATAACTTGGTGGTGTGGGGTCTTCAATGGTCTTGGTCTTTGCAAGATGGTTCTATGAATGTGTTTCTTTCACTTACTGCTTGATGTGTTTCCTTCGTTCATCCAAATGCAAGTACATCTTCTAGCATGTGTGCTCCTTCTTCATCTCGTTTGACGTCTTGCCATGATTCATCAGTGTACTTGTTCTCGCAATTAACTCATGATAGGATGACATCAAATCCAAAACCTCCTAGTCTAGCATGATGCATTTTTTTCCGTTTTCGAGTCCAGGTTACTAGAAGGGAGGACATGACACTAAAACTGCATGGAGCACAACTCAGGCTCGGATGAGGAATTATGGAGCTCGGTCTGCATTGTCAGGAAAAAAATACATAGTCATCACCAGGAGGTAGCATCGGGTAGTGACAATCACCTGTGTTGGCTATGAGATGAGACCTTGAAAGGGACAAATTATGCCTAGTTTCCACAGGGAGGACAAAGCAGGGCTATAAAGGAACTGTTGGGAATTTCTGTGTAGTTTCTAGGGGGAAGACGGAGCAAGGCTGCTAGGAATTTTTGTGCAATTTTTGAAGGGAAGACAAAACATGCCTATAGAGGGATTGTTCGTTAGTTTTGTGTAGTTCCTGGGAGGAAGACAAGGCTGAGTGAAAGGGAACTATTGTGTAGTTTTCAAGAGGAAGACAAGACAAGCCACAGGGAGACCAGCTGGGAATTCCGTGCAGTTTCCTAAGGCAGTATAGAGAAAGCTAGTAGAGGACCTGCCAGATAGGACTACACAGTTTCTGGAGATAGTGCAGAGCAAGGAAACTGAGGTCTTTCTGATCATTTTTGTATAGTTTCTGAAGGCAGTGTGGGGCAAGTAGTAAGGGGATTAGTTGGGCATGTTTGCATAACTTTGGAGAGCAGTACAGCCCTAGGTCTCAGTGTAGTGCAACTTTTTGGCAGTCCGGAGGGAGGCTTGATAACTGATCTTGTGAGAAGAGCAGTTTGGATCAGGCCTGGAGGAAAATTTTGAACAGTTCTGGGAGGTAGACAAGCTGCTCAGTTCCAATATTGTGTAGTGCAGTTTCCCGAAGGACAACCTCAAGCACTGTGTAGTTTTAGGGAATAGATAGGCTCACTGAGGGCTGAGACTACACAATGCAGCTCAGTCAGGGTCCGGCTGAAGGAGGTTGTCCGGTTGAGGAGAGTTTAGGAAAATGGCTGTCGAAAGCAAGTGATTTTGTGCTGATTGACATTGTGATCATACACTTAGCATGTTTCAATGACGAGACAACATAGAACAACAAGAAAAAGCATGTGCTCAGTGAGACTGCCTTAAAGCTAAGAGCGACAAGTGCGACACTTGAGATAGACCTTCGGACGATCGTGAAAACACTTGTGTGACTATGCTTACAACTTTGTGTGTGAGTACGACCGATGTTTGTAGAGCTAACACAACCCAAACACACAAAGACAAACCTTCAAAATCACCAGAACTAGATCACAATCACGAAACAACAATCAACATGTCAAAAGATGACAGTTGGTCCAACAAGCGGAAAAGAAGAAAGTCATGTAGAGGAAACACATGGAATGACTTTTAGTGCTTGTGAAAATGCATGTTATTGAAGATATATTGATATGATGCTGATCAACAATACTACAAGCTACACTAAGAGATGTATTTCAAAAATATGTACTTTACTTACCATACTTACCCTCCAGATGGCTATGCATCCGACGAAGTTTGCATGTGGTATTGATCTCTTGTCATAAATTGGTTCCTTGGTATTTCCCCTCAAGTCCTTGAGAGTAATATAGCATGTCATCTTTCCTTATGGACACTAAGAGATACATATACGCAGTTTCATAGGGAAGTGATTGCTACCAAGATGAGCTCTTGGGAGGACACCTCTATGCAGTTTCTCAATGCAAGGGAGACTGGAAAACTAGGACAACACTACACAGTTTTGAGATGCAGGACACTGCTGTGGGATGGGTCCTAGGAGGACACATCTACGAAATTTCATGTTGCAAGACAGACTAGTTAGTTAAAGGACAACACTGCTCAGTTTCTGAAGATAGTGGGTTCCAACTGGTGGAAGGACACTAGAGGAAACCACTGCGTCGTTTTGGATCCCAAGGGAGGTTAGGGTCTCTATGCATTGGACAGTTCCAGTAGGCACGGGAAAAATCTTCAGGGTTGCAGAAGCGAAGTGTGTAGTTCCGAAAATCTAGATGAGGCTGGGTTGCTCGGGAAACTGGCTAAATGCGAGATCAATGAAACTGATGTGAATAGTTATAGAACTTGACTATGATCACACAATCAAACACTTAGATACAACGTAGACCATCCAAAACATATAAAACATACTCTACTTGATGCAACAACCTTCATGATAAGAGTGTGTGAAGTGAGTGTGAAACATGTCTATGTAATGAGAACAACTCACATGCACAAATATTTCCTCTTGAAGCAGAACAAGCTTCCCTTTGCATGACAAATGGTAATCCCCATGCCCAAGGATGACACATGCTACATAAATATGAGAATGTGAATAACTCTTAAGATCAAGGAGGGGGCTTGACATCATCAACTTACCAATAAGTGACCAAGGAACGACCAATCATAGGATGCATGGTAGGTTTCGAAATTTGCATGCGAACCAAAATTTTGGAGGGTGGTTGTAGTAGCTATAACACGAACCATAAAGATTTATGAGAGAGAAATATGCTTCTAGCATGATGTGGGATTTTGACCCTCAACAAGGCACATAGGTCAGCTAGGATAAAACCTTCAAAGCATGGTTATAACACACTAGAATGGATATTATCGATTAAATAAATTTTCTATTACCTCAAATTGTCCACTGCTTCTAAACTTGAAAATGTCATTTTTCACCGCAAATATAATATGCCTTAGTCACATTAATGGGCACAACAAAATTACGTTTTTCACTTTTTATACATTGTTATCATATAAAATTGACAAGGGTTTCTATCTCACGTCATTATTATTGGGTTTACACCTGAATTTCTCCTTGCCTACAAGGTTCTTGTGAGTGAATTTTTTGTTTTTAACAAGCGGTATGCTTCTTTGTTGGCCTCAAAAAAACCCAATTGCATCTACATTCATTCCACAATTTCCCATGGAGCGACTAACCATGAATCCAAGAAGCTCGCAAAAGACCACCTTCTTCAGTATTACTATCAATATTCACTTGAGCATTTGTGGAATGTAGATTATGGGAATATCTTGAAATCTACCCATCAAATTCCAGAATATTCCCAAAATTTGCAATGGACATAAGGATGCCATGTGGCCCTCAATATTCCACCTACATTCTATAGTGAGCTTGAGTATGATAAAATCAAGATATCTACCTTGATATTTCTTATTATGGTTTTGATCCTTTTTTATTTACTACATGAGCTAAAAGATTATTTTTAATTGTGTGTGTACTGCATGGAGGAGCACATATGCCCTCAATATTCCCTCCGCATTCTATAATAAGCCTGAGTATGATAAAATTAGGATATTTTCCTTGATATTTCTTATTATAATTTTTTCTCCTTTCTTATTTACTAGATGATATAAAAGCTTATTTTTAACTATATGTGTACTGCATGCAAGAGCACATATGATTGGGTAATCAAATTGATTTTTTTTCTTTTATCACATTTACAACTTCATAATGACATGAAACATTGATCTCACCATAAGCTCCTCATACCTAACCTAATTATAATCCCTTGGCCTTGCTGATAGGATAGTTGAAAGTGCGTAGGTCCGGAAAAATGAAGCTAAATGGATTTTGATGTGTTTGCTTTAATAATGGTAGAGATGGTAATTCAGTCCTTGAATCATATCAAAGACTTTAGGGAATCGAATCGACTAACTTTGTGGTGTAGAACCAAGAAGGAAGTGTGATATTCCTCACGAAGATCAATGAATTTGGATGAAATATTTCAAAGAGCAATGCTTGATCACCAAGTTGTGTCTTGTCAAGCTTATATTTTACTTTGGAAACTAACCATTCTCCTTCCATAGTTGTTATGTCACAATGTAATTGCAACATATTTTCTTTCATTTTCAAATACAATGCTCAATATTTTCCAAATTTAGAAAAGATTGGTATAATTTCCTTTTCTCTCGCATTTTCTTCTCATGCTATAGCTTATGATGTAATAAAATTTGCACTAATTTATGTTGTTCTTGGTTGAGAACATGGTACTATTAATCTATCCACAATTGCATTGGCTAACACCAAACAAGCATTAGTTTTTCGAAATAATAGAAAAAGGATGGAAATACCTAAATATATTGATGTTTTGTCCATGTCAATGAAGCATATGGAGACTGATCGAATGGAATAGATTTTCTAAAATGGAATAACAATAATAACCATTGGCAAGGAAGAAAAATGCAATGGGGACCTTCCATCCCTGTTGAGTAGTGAACAATAATAATTGATGATATAAAAAACATTAATGTCAAATAGAAAGTTCTCTATGTTACCATCCCATAGTCATTGAGCTCCCTAATATTGAATATCCAAATGAATAAAAGTATATAAAACCACCTTCAACTTTTGTACTTTCTCTGTTATTCCCCTTAGAAGACCATTTCCATAGGATCGCAAATTTGAAGTGCAACAACAATTGGCCGCACCAAACTTAGAACTTCAAATGGGTGCTTGTCCTATACGACATTTATAGTCAAAGGACAAGAGTCTACAATCTAGAAATATGTAAACCCATGTGGTGAGCCCTGGTATTAAACCAAGGGAGCTACAACTTCCAAAGGCTTTTCAACTTTATTTATCAACTTGGGGTTTCATACAAACATCAAGGTGACAGTGCTATATACACAGTAGATACATTCTACTCATGTCACCCTCAACTAGGTCACTTGATCATTAGGGTTCCAAGACCATTCCTTTACTAAACTTAAAGGAGATTAACTATTGAAAGCATAATATGAAGGCTAGTCCTAGTGCAAAGAAAGTAAATTCTTTTCAACTCAAACTTGTAAATTCTATGAAAGAACACAAGACTTATGCTAATATGCAGATAGGAAACTACTCTAATTTTCCATCAACCATCTAGCTACCAGGGCCACTTGAAAACAAAAGACCATCCTACCAATTCACAACTCAAGAATGTATGCATTGTTTAACTAATTCACACTTGCAGATTAAGTAAAGTTCTAATTGCCAAATTCGGAATGAGAGAACTAATGCTATTTGATCTTGCAGGAAAGGGAAATGAATGAAGGGAATGGCCTAGGTGGTACTTCTGTTCATGGATTCTAAGATGAGGGGTCAACCGACTCCTAAACTAAGCTATGCTATCATTTCAAGTCAAAATAGGTTATAGGTGTGCTACATGATGTTGCTACAGGATTCTTGTAATGCTACATGAAGCCTTGAAATGCTACGAGAAGTTGGCTGAAAGGGTTGGGAGGATAAGAATGAAGGGTTGAAGTGATGGATAATTGAATTAAGGTTGTGGGGAATGTAGGTAAGGTGATCAACACCCCTAGCCAAGCCCAACACTTCAAGAAGGCCAAATTTGGGCTAAGATGGCTGCTCACGGTGGCCGAAAAAACAGAGATCAAGAACATGGGTTAGCATGCATCAAAAGAGGATGGAGAATTCCTATATGGGGTTGGTAAAAGGCTCCCTTTACCCTAGACCCAACATCCCTGCAAAAACACATGCACCTGTTCCTCTTTTCATTTGCAAAATATTACAAGTAAAGGTGGAAAAGATGAATTGAATTTGGAAAACTATCTAACTCATGCTAAGAACTTGATCTATGCAATGGAATACCTTCTAAGCTACAAAAATCACATGAGAAGCAAAATACCAAATGTAAACCTTTCTAAGAAATCATAAACAAACTATCTACTAATGCCAAGAACTTGATCTATGCAATGAACATGAAATCACACTCTGTTTTTGGGCTTTGATGGTGGGGTCCTCTAATCGTGCTCCCATGAGGGAGATGAGATAGGGATCACAGACACAAATGTTTTGATGATTTTACTCTATTGAGCTACAACAACTAATCAACATTCTAAGATAAAAGAAGCATTAATAAACTCTATTGAAATGCAACACTAATCAACATTCTATTCTAATAGACATAAAAATACATGAGAGGGACTTAGGCTGCTAGGGTTTGGCCCTAACCCAAGAGCTTCATCCCTCTGAATCAACTCAGTGCTGGATCAAAAGAAAGCTTCTCGTTATCATTCCAGAAATGTCAAATACATCATCAAAATAATAGTCACAAGTGCTTCAACTCAATGGCCTCTTAGCTACAATAAAAATTTGAATCCTAATGAGTTCCTTACCATGTTTATTTATACAAAGGGGAGCTACCAAAAACTCCCTAGAAAATAGGGATATTTGTCTCAACTTGAGAATAGGTGGACTAGATATTCCTTGACTTGCACTAGCTCGACTACTAATGAACTTGACTTGCTTGGATGCCAATGACACCGAGTTGAGGAGAGATAGAGAAGGGATATTCGGTTGATTGGAGGAGTTAAAGAGGTGGATAACCTCCTAGAATCTCAATTTCTATCTACTCCAAGTTCTTGCACTCAAATTAACTCAAAATTGCTAGAATTCCTGCATTTAACACACATTAGGCCACATGACATAGCAACACATATTTTACTCCTCACATTAAGCATAATATAACAAAATTTGTAGATAGATGTGAGAAAAATATAATTTAATAAGCTATAGACCCACATAAGATACCTATTAATGAGCCTCATCATCACCCCCTACTAAAATTGTTGCTCATCGTCTGAGAAACCTAGTCGTCTATGTCAATATCCTTCATGGCACTGGTGGCCTCTTTGACATCCCAAGGTTCTGCAGATGGTGTGCCTTCTTGAGGATAGAAGCCTGCATTTTTCTCTATATCTGCCCACTACTTCCTTTCCTCTTATTCATTCCTTACTTCTTGTAAACCCAATAGAAAAGGTGGATTGAGCTTAAGTCCAATCCATTTGACCTTCAATATTTGCATGGCCCTTTTGTACATAGGTGTTCCATCCAATGCATTCCTCAACCTTTCAGGAGAGTGATACTCCTTGATCTGGAGACTGTGTGGCAAGCCATTCCATCTTCTCTGACATGCTTGTTGGCTCTTTGCCCCTAACAACTTGAGAGTGTCCTCAAAGGGGGAGATGGCCTACTCTGAGGTGAAAATGCATCTAGGTTCTAGCTTAGCATCATGGGAAATGATGATGTGAGTACTGATTATAGACATGGAACTTATATACTTTTCCTTGATATAAAGGGGTTATTTTTCTTCTTTTGTCAATACTCTATTCACCTCCTAACCTCTGGCCTCCTCATGACTCATCCAAGATGCAAGGGCCATCAGGTGCATGTCTCCCAAATTTGAATTGGGATCCCAAACATTCATGTCAGTTAAGGCGAGGTTGTGCAGGTAGAAATCAACTAATTTGGCTTTGTCTTCTATGCTACTCTTGTCACACAACTCAATGAACTACTTGTAGTCCTGAAATGACATGGATCCATGTTGTGCTAATGTCTTGATCTGGAATTTCATCCATTGTTCTTTGAGGAAAAGTGCATAGGACATGGATGGCAATCTGCATTGTGGTTCCTCCATGGAGAGGCTTGCCATTGTGGCCAATTAGGTTTTCTTCTCTTGCAATTTCTTCCTCAACCATCTTTTTTCTACTTGCAGTTGTGTTCTCATTGTGGACTCTTTCTCCCTTAACTCACTCAACTACTTACCCATTTCTAGGATATTTTATTCCATAAGGCCCACATCTTCCACCTCCTTGGATTTGGAAATCTTCATCCATTTATGGGTTCTTCCTCTTTCTGCTTCAAGTTCAAAGAAAAGTGGGACTGCAAATTTCTGTGGGATCACTCTGCCTCCTTTAATGAAATTGTAATAAGAGCTCAAAATATGTTGTGACTAGGATCCTGTAGCTCTGGGAAATCCTTTTCAAATGTTCTTGGGGGAGTTCCCCCCTCCTGAAACTGTTGTGTTTCCTTTTTCCCTTCTTTCTTCTATTTCTGCTCTTCTTGTAGCATTTTCTACTCTTCCTGTAACACCTTCTGTGTTTTATGTAGCAGACTCTGTGATTCCCTTTTCCCTTTTGTTGGAGTGTGGTAGGTGCCTTCGGTTTTTTAGAGGAGGTTGATCTAGTAATAGGCTTCCTTACATATGTTAAGGGAGTATTTGATATGGCTTCAGGAGAGGTGACCTCCTCAACTTTCCTTTCAGTGGGTCCTATCTCCTCTCTTTTACTTGGTGATTCTTCAATTGTAATAGGGGCCTTTGTGGGAGTTTGAGGCTTTCCTTGTTTAATTCTAGTGCTCTTCTTGGTTTTGAAGTAGAGGGGAGTTTTCCTTTTCCTTTTCTTTTTGGGTTTGATTGGTGTGATCAAGGTAGCTAAGGCAACAACTGCCTCCTTTTCAGTGGGTCCAAGAGACAAACTTTTCTACTATGGGGATACCTATTATTCTCTAGGTGCAATGATTTCTTAGGGCCTGGTTCTTCCTGCTACTCCTCCTCTTCTTCTTCATTTTTATCTCTCTCAACTTCTTCCTTTTTCTTTGGTTCTTCCTCTGTTTCTCTGCCTCTGCCTCTTCCTCCTCTTCTACCTCTAGCTCTTCTTCCTCTTTTTTTTCATCTCTTCCTTCAGCACTAGAGGCTGGGGCCTCACTAGGTGTGAGGGTTTGAGTGTCAATGAATGCTTCTCTATCCATATCCCTGAATGTCGACTAGAGGCCATGAATCCTTAGTTTACTCAAAGCATCTTCCACTATCATCTTAATGAGGCCATGGTGGCCTAGGTGTTCGTGTTTTCCCTCTCTCACCTTTTGGCTCATGTCCACGATGGTCTGTAGGAGGAAATAAGGCACACTGAGTCTTTGGGCTAGGGGAAATTCTACATGAAATTTTAGTTCATGGAGTAGCCTGAACTGGTAGCCATAGACTACACTCAATCTTCCTTCACATGAGATGAAATTAAGGATAAGGCAGGCCACCTCATCCCAGGGATAGGATTGGCTCTCCCTTTTGACTCCATTTTTATCTTCAATAAGTTTCTCATCAGCAGTGAAGAAGTTTTTCTTGGAAATGACATTGTTGGAATTGGCTTTTCGTATCCATGGTATTCTTAGGGGAAGTGTTGTCACCCTACTAATTAGCTTGGGACTGATACAAATGGATAATCCCCTCACCATAGTGGTGGCACTGGCTCTTGTCTGAGAGTTTAGGGCCGTGGAAAATTCATAGGTAATGTCATAATCATATCCTTTCAATAACTCAAATAAACCTAACCACTGATTCCTTATGAAAATGTCCAATATAGGAGGGTGAAGGTGAATTCTTTGTGTATGTAGGATCTCTCCTATTGAATCCCCCTCCCATCTTCTCCTTTGTTTTCAAATAAGTGTAAGAGGGTTGCTTTTTGTGACAGTTCCGATGCAGAATTTAAAGGGAACATAGGGTTGGAATCTCTAGTTGATGACAATTATGTGTATTCCTCTACTCTATATCCAAAAAAATTCTTATAATGCACAAGATGACTAATACTAGTAGAATTCAGGGTGCATCAACATTCAAATCATTGATAGAATAATGAGAGGGGTCACTTACTTTTCACCACATAACATAGTATAATGATAATTGGAGACCAAATCGACCCTTGGAAGTGTTCTTTCACCCTGCGAGGCTTCCTGTAGCTTCTTGTAGCTACCTCTTATAGAAATGACAGAGTAGGGTTCGAATCTCCTCGATGGCTTCCCAGGCACATCCTTACCTTTAATAATTTTTAAATGAGCGAAGATGCAAGAGAATTTAAGCCTTAGTACATTATATGTTATTTTTGCTAGGGCTTAGAGCATTGTGATGACTTGGCAGAAGTATGAATTTTCCTCATTTGGACCATTGTCCCGCCTGGAGTAATCATTCCATCATCCCTCGTAATCAACACCCACTTCCTGTTATCTAATCTTGACTAATGTGACACTCCCATGTTACATAATGGCTCATAAATCACTTTTCATTCACTGATTGAGGGTGGCCAAGTTAACTGGCCACCTCCAGATTATAAAAAATACCTTACCTCGACATTCATACAATTTTTATTATTTTACACATAGGGAGGAGCTTAGAGGTTACCATATATGTGCCTAACTTGTACTTGATCAATGCATGCTGGAGTGTGGGACCTTTGTGTTGTTACCTAGGGAGTTTTCTTATTGTCTTTTCTACTCTTGTGTATACTTTCTTTGCTCCTGTGTATTTGATTTTTGTTGTTGTTTATGTGTGCAGGTCCTTTGTTGATATCCCAGGTGTTGTTGCTGTTGCTGGTGAGACTTGCTTGGAGTGGTAGGGTGCCTCATGAGATGGTATCATCCCCTCAACTTAATGGGAAGAAAAATAAGCTAGGCTTCTGGACTTCTGTAATGGTTGCATAGGCTGCTACAAGAAATCCTATAGCAACCCTTTTTTCTCTTCCAAGGTATTTTAACTTCAGGGGAGTGATGAGAAAGAGTGTAGGGGGATTGGAGGATGATTTTAGGGCCCTAATTGAGTAGTGTAGGGATGTGACAATAAAGGGAATGGAGGATGAGTTTTTTTTTTTGAATTTTTTAGGATGAGACAAAGTTTAGGGTTAGTTTTGAAAGATAGTGATTTTTTTGTGAATGGGGGTGTATGAAGGATGGATTAGTGGTGGATCAAGGTGGGAGGACCTCATTTAACTTTGGATAGGTCATGCATGATGGTTTTATCAATTGGATCCTCTTCCTTTATATTTTCGGGACCGTCCTATAGTGCTACAAGATCTTCCTATAGCAGTTACAAACTTCCTGTAGTAATCCAAAGAGGGCCTGAAAATTGGGTTTTTGAGCCACTAGAATGGTGGAGAGTGTTGAGGATATGGTTTGCATGGAGGATATGGAATGGATGGATAAAGATGTGGATGGGAACTTGAGAATGATGGCCATGTAGCTTTGAAATTTGCCACTGTCCTCCAAACCTACAAAATGACAAAAATTATTAACGGATAGGTTGTTGATCCATGTCATGACATTCTCATTTGTTTTTTGTTTTGTTTTTTTTTTTTTTTTTTTTTTTTTTTTTTTTTTTTTTTTGTTTATGTTTCAAGGGACACACAAGCTAACTTAGGACAGGTTTTCAATTAGTATGCCTACCCTGAGCGCCTCAAGGAAGGTTTTCACTCTGGGATCTTTTATTTTTTTATTTTCCTTTTTTCCTTTTCACTCTAAGGCTTCCTCAGGGAGGTTCTCAACCCAGGAGTTGGGCTCATATGCCTCATGAAGGTTTTCATCCAGGCCTCTTATTGTTTTTTTCTTTTTCTTCTTTCCTCTTTTGGACCAAAAACAATGTCTAGGAATGTTGTGACTTGGAATTTATGAAACTTCCAATCACATTCACCTCTCTATTGATGGTGCTGATGAATTGTTCCTTGGACATGGGCTTTTTGTATATCTTCAAACTGTAGCCATTGACAAGCAAGGGAATCCCTTCCTCATCAATGGTCCTGATTTAAACAACTCCATTGTCATGGAATTTCTCTATCAGGTATGACCCTAACCATCTTGTCATCAAATTTCCTTTGAAGTCCTTGAACCTAGAGTCATATAGCAAAGCCCAATCCCGTTCTTGAATTTTTTTTTCCTTGATGTTTCTTTCATGCCAGACCTTCCTCTGTAATTAGATAACTTTAGTGTGTAGGAGGGCCTGCATTCTGGATTCATCCAAGCCATTTAAATGGAGCAACCTATCCAACTGAGCCTAGGTGGAATCTAAATCCAACTGTGCTTCCATTCTCAAAGTATTGTACTCAAACTCAATGGAGAGCAGAACCTTCTTTCCATAGACCAAATCATAAGGGGCAAAACCAGTAATTGTCTTCCAAATTGTTTTATAGGAACAAGTGGTCTCCATTAATCTATTTACCCAATCCTTTTTGTTGTGGCTCACAACCTTGGTGAGGATGCATTCTAATGCCCTATTTGTGACCTCTACTTGTCCATTGGTCTGAGGATGATAGGCAGTAGATTTTCTGTGCTTGATATGATGTTTCCTTAAAACATTATCGATCATATGTGATATGAATTGAGCTCCTTGATCGGTGACTATGTCTCTGTGGTATCCAAATTTTTAGAACACATTCTCCCTTAAGAATTCATCCACTTTCTCCTCTGTTTCTACCTTGACAACCTTTTTCTCAGCCCACTTTTTCAAATAGTCAGTGCATACAATGATGTACCTTTTCTGCCCTGATGGTGGATCAATTGGCCTAATGAAATCCATGCCCCACTTGTCAAATGGCTCCAAATACACTTGAGGTTGTAAAGGAATTTCATCCTCGGGGGTAGGTTTCCCCATCGTCTAGCACTGATCACATCCATTGGTGTATCTTCTTGCATCTCGGTGGAGAGTGGGCCGATAGTAGCCAACTTGGAGAACTTTGAAAGTTGTCCTCTTGGCAAAAAAGTGACCTCCACAAGGCCCATCATGACAAGATGAGAGAATGTCAAAGACTTCCTCTTCCTTAACACATATCGTCCCAACTTGAAGAGATTGCCCCCAATCCAAGTGAAAGGGGCACTCTTCCTTACAATTTTGCTATTTACCCGGGATGAAAGATTTGGAGGGAATTTTGTAGCAACTAGGTAGTTAGCTATGTTAGCAAACCATGGAGAGAGAACGAAGATAGAAAATATGTGCTCATCTAGAAGTTTATCATCAACCGTCCCTTCATCACCTGCAGGCAAAGAAAGTCTAGACAAAAAATCTGCAACTACATTTTATTTTCTTGGCTTATCAATGATAGTTAAATCAAACTATTGTAACATAAGAAACCATCTAATAATTCTAGCATTCACATCAGGTTTGTTCATTAAGTATTTGATAGACGCATGGTCAATATGCACAAAAGTTTGATATCTAGTGATGTAGTGTATGAACTTGTTCAAAGAGTGTACAACAACTAGGAGTTCTTTCTCAATTATAGTGTAATTCAATTCAGCCTTAAACAAATTTTTACAAATGAAGTAAATGGCATAAGGAAACTTGTCATCTATATGGCCTAAAGATGCTCTTAAATCTTTGTCAGATGCATTAACATGGATGTGGAAAGGAAGAGTCCAATTTGGGCCTCTAAGTATGGGTGCAATGGTTAATTTGTCTTTCAAGATCTCAAGGGCCTCTTGGAAACTATCTGACAAGCAGAATTCAGAGTCCTTGGCCAACAATCCAAACAATGGTGAGGCTACTTTGCTGAAGTCTTTTATAAACCTTCTATAATATCCAGCTAAGACCAAGAAGCTCCTAACGTCCCTTTGTTTTTTAGGAGCAGGGACCCTTTTTATGATGGCAATTTTGTTTGGGTCCACTTGTATTCCCTCATGAGATATTGAATGGCCAGGGAAAATGCCTGCATTGATCAAGAATTCACACTTCTCAAGACTAAGTTAGAGGTTCATTTCAATGCACTTCTTCAGGACTTTCCTTGGGTTAGACAGAGCCTCTATGAAGTCACACCCATAGGGAGTGAAATCATCCATGTAGATCTCTACAGAGCCATGGACTAGCTCAACAAAGATTCTCAAAACTTCCCTTTGAAAATTGGCAGGGGCATTACACAATCTGAAAAGAACTACCCTATAAGAAAAAGGTACCCCAAGGAAAAGTGAATTTAGTTTTACCTTGGTCCTCTGGGCTGATTTGGATCTAATTGTAACAACTGAATCCATCCAAGAAAGAGAAGAACTTCTTCCCTGCAAGACCATCTAAAACTTGATCAATGAAAGGTAAAGGGAAATGGTCTTTCTTAGTGGCTTTTTTTAGCTCTTTGTAGTACACATAGACCCTCCACTTTCCATTCTTCATTGGGACCAAAACTGGAGGGGACATCCACTCACTATCTGAGATAGGGTAGATGAACCCTACATCCAACAACTTTTACAACTCTTCCTTTACTATGTCTTTGAGGGTTGGGTTCATTCTCCTCTGAGGTTGGACCATAGGTTTTCATCCTTCCTTGATGTATATGTGATGATTACACATCGAAGGATGCACCCCTTTCATTTCTTTATAGCTCCAAGTAAAGACATCTAAGTGCTTTCTCAACGTTTTTCACAACTTCTATTCTTGGTTGGATGAGAGAGAGGGGTTAATATTTAAGTTTTTATATGGACCAAACTCTACCATTTTGAAATGTGCAGGACTTGGGTCCACTAGGAATAACTCAGTCCAAGGATTACCCTCAGATTCCTTCACAAGCTCATCAAGAGGCATGGTGTTGGGGGGTTGGTTCTAGAGGATTTGATCAATGAGGTCATCTTGATCAGGTTTCCCCCCTCCTATAACAACATCTAGGGTACATATGGGATGGGATGTTTTATGATACACTTCATCTTCCTCCTCCTCTTCCAACCATAGGGGTAAGTCATTCTCAAGGGATGGTTGAGCAGGAGGGTACAATACCAATTATTTGCACATATGCCCATTCTTAATGGTCATGTTGCTAGCTCTGCAACTTATCTAAGAATCAACAGTGGCTAGCCATGGTCTTCCAAGGATGAGAGGATAACCATTGAATTTAGTCTTGGGCTGGAGAACTAGGAAGTCATTAGGATACTCCCAAGAGTCAATAGAGACCATTGCATCCTCAAAAGCTTCCTTAGGAGCCACTCTGGACCTATCTGCAAGTTACAACACTGTGGTGGTATTTCTCAAGGATCCTTGGAGTTTTAGCTTGAGCATGGTTTCCTTATTCATCAAATTGATGACAACCCCAAGATCAATCAAGGTGTGAGGGACAATGATGCCATCAATGTGCACGTCTACCACAAGAATCCCAAGATCTAGATGCTTTGGGAAAATCACTCTCCCCAACATTATATCGGACAATTGACCAACAACATTGATGTTAGGGGTGCCTTTCTTTATCCTCCAAATATGTTTAAAGAATTTATCTTTCATAAGCTTATTGTATATGGGAACATCCTTGATAGCTTGGAGGAGTGGGATTTTAACACACAGGTTTTTCAATTCTCCCAGAAGTTCATTCTCTACTAGGGTGTGCTGGTTAGGATGGATCAATGTTTTAGGAAAGGGAGGTGGATTTACTTGAGGGATACTCTCTTCCTTTTCCTCTTCAAGCTCCTCAGGTGGGGATGGAGGTTGGTTATCTGGGAGCACTCTTCCAGATCTGAGGTCGATTTCTTGAATCTCCACAACATAGGAAGGGTAAGATGTCTCTCCACTATAGACATCATACCCTGCTTTTTGTTCGTGTTCAGATTTGGTTGAGTAGGCATCTAGGGTTGCTTGGGTGGAGTAGGATGAATGAGTTGTGGTTGAGATGGAGGTGGAGGCAGTAAAGCGGGAGGTTGGTTGAGTTGAGGTCCCCAACCTTGTGATGGCTTATTCCACTGAGGATGTGTAGAAGCATATGGCTTAAATGTTTGATTGATAGGTTGGGGAGGATACTAAGGTGCATAAGGCCAAGGAAAAGGTGTGGACCATTATTGATGAGTGGAAGAAAACCAAGGTGGAAGGGGTGCATTATGGTTGGGATGGTAATAGGAGAAGGATGCACCTTGCATGCTCTGTTGGTATGGACGTGGTCCTTGAGGCCTCCTTTAATTGATGAAACAAATTTGTTCAACCCCACTTTTTGCCCCTTGGTATACAACTTTCAATCCAAGAAAATAAGGAAACTTATCTGTGGCATGGTTCTCCTCACAGACTAAGCAAATCTCTATAACATTAAATGGACATTCATTTCTAGGGTGTCTTCTAGTGCATTTAGGGAAAAAGATAACTAAGGCTCTCTTTGTTCCCTCTTGTCTCCTCTTGATCTACATGGTGTCCATTTGCAGAGAAAAGTTATGCAACATTTCACTTTTAAAGTCCTCCAACATCTTCCCAATTTCATTCTTAATGGATGTTTTGGAGGAAGAGGAAGTGACCAAAGCTTGACTAGACCTACCCTTCTTCCTAGCAGCACTAGAATGGTTTTTGAATACTATCTTGATGCTTTCATAGGGTAGATTATAAATGCCTTCCCCAGCCAACATGTTTAGGGTTTCCAATATGTCCTCCCTGATTCCTTTAAGACAAACTAACTTGAGTGATTTAGGATCAAGGGTGCATCTGACCCTCCTATAACTAAGTTGGAATCTTCCTTCATAGCCTTCTAAGGGTTCGTCAGGTCCCAGAGTCATTCTAAAGCTTTCCTCTTTGGTGTCTTTGGACCTACAACGGTCCCTATACTTGTTGTTAAAGGATTATTTCATTTGAGCCCAGGTAGTGATGTTATCCCTAGGTAGACCCATGAACTAGCACAAGGTTGCATCCTTAAGGGTGGATGGGAATAACTTCAACTTCTGGTCATCAGTGGTATAATCATAAGTCCTATAGACAACAACAAACTCAAACAAAAAAGTATCAGGGTCCTCTGAGGTTAAGACATGGAAGTGAGGAAGGGCCGAAGGGCTTATATTCTTCATCCTAGCATGTCCATTAGTTTCTCTAATGGGAAAAACATCCTCATTTTTGTTTCAGCCATGGTGTGGTATGTGGAATGGGTTCTTATTCTTCTTCCCCAATAGGTTCTTCAAAGATCTTAGGTTGTTCACCTAAGGGGTCTTCTAACTCCCCTGCAGTCAGAGAGGGAAGTTGATAGTCACTGAAGAAGAGTGAAGGTTGATTGTTTGATGGTGTGGGAGTATTTGGCAAGAATTTCCTAAGTATCTCTACTCCTACGAGGCATGAAATGATATTTTTTCCTTTTTATGTGATTGTTTCAAAACTAAATGCAAAACGGAAAGGAAAGAAGAACTAACATCTACCTACTGAATGAAAAATAGAAAGGAAAGAAGAACTAACATCTACCTACTGAATGAAAAATAGAAAGGAAAGAAGAAATAACATCTACCTAAACACCTCCCCAACAATGGTGCCAAAAATATGGTGAGCCCTAGTATTCCACCAAGAGTGCTACAACTTCTAGAGGCTCTTCAACTTTAGTTATCAACCTGAGGTTTCGTAAAAGCTTCAAGGTGACAGGGCTATATACACATTAGATGCATTCTACTCATTTTACCCTCAACTAGGTCACTCGATAATTAGGGTTCCAAGACCATTCCTCTACTGAATTAAAAGGGGATTAATTATTGAAAGCAGAATATGAAGGCTAGTCCTAGTGTAGAGAAAGTAAACGATTTTCAACTCAAACTTGTAAATGCTATGAAAGAACACAAGACTTATGCTAATCTGCAAAAGGGAAACTACTCTAATTTTCCATTAATCATCTAACTATCAGGGCTGCTTGAAAACACAAGATTATCCTACCAATTCACAACTCAAAAATGCATGCATTGTTTAACTAATTCACACTTGCAAGTTAAGTAAATTTCTAATTGCCAAATTCGAAATGAGAGAACTAATGCTATTTGATCTTGCAGGAAAGAAAAAGGAATGAAGGGAATGGCCTAGGTGGTACTTCTGGTCATGGATTCCAAGATGAGGGGTCAACCTACTCCTAAACTAAGCTATGTTATCATTGCAGGTCAAAAGGGTCAAAACAAGATGTTATAGGTGTGCTATAGGATGTTGCTGTAGGATTCCTGTACCGCTACAGGAAGTCCTGAAATGCTACAGGAAGTTGGCCGAGAGGGTTTGGAGGGTAAGAATTATGGGTTGAAGTGATGGAAAATTGAATGAAGCCTGTAGGGAATGTAGGGAAGGTGATCAAAACCCCTAGCCAAGTCCAACACTTCAAGAAGGCCAGATTTGGACTAAGATGATTGCTAATGGTGACCGAAAAAATAGAGATCAAGAACATGGGTTGGCATGCATCAAAATAGGATGGAGAATTCCTAGAGTGGGTTGGTGAAAGGATCCCTTTCCTATAGACTCAATAGC
Source organism: Pinus taeda (assembly GCA_000404065.3). NCBI lineage: Eukaryota > Viridiplantae > Streptophyta > Pinopsida > Pinales > Pinaceae > Pinus > Pinus taeda. The sequence continues at coordinate 105,776 of APFE031352450.1, read as the reverse complement.
CCTGCAACAACACATGCATCTATTCCTCTTCTCATTTGCAAAATATTACAAGTAAAGGTGGAAATATTGAATTGAATTTGGAAAACTATCTAACTCATGCTAAGAACTTGATCTATGTAATGGACTACATTCTAAGCTACAACAATCACATGAGATTAAAAATACCAAATGTAAACCTTTCCAAGAAATCATAAACAAACTATCTACTAATGCCAAGAACTTGATCTATGCAATGAATAAGAAATCACACTTTGTTTTTAGGTTGTGATGGTGGGGTCCTCTAATCATGCTCCCATGAGGGAGATGAGATAGGGATCATAGTCATAGACTTTTCGATAAATTTTACTCTACTAAACTGCAACAACTAATGAACCTTCTAAGCTAAAAGAAGCATGAATAAACTCTACTGAACTACAACACAAATTAACATTCTATGCTAAAAGAAATACAAATACATGAGAGGGACTTAGGCTTCTAGGGTTGGGCCCTAACCCAAGAGCTTCAACCCTATGAATCAATTCAGTGCTGGATCAAAACAAAGCTTCTCATTATCATTCCAGAAATGTCAAATACATCGTCAAAATAATAGTCACAATTGCTTCAACTCAATGGCCTCTTAGCTACAAAAAAAATTTGAATCCTAATGATTTCCTTAGCATGCTTATTTATACAAAGGGTAGCTACCAACAACTCCTTAGAAAATAGGGATATCTGTCTCCCTAACTTGAGAATAGGTGGATCTATATCTTCCTTGACTTGCACTGGCTTAGTTGCCAGTGAACTCGACCTGCTTGGCTGCTAATGACACCAAGTTGAGGAGAGATAGAATGGGGATATTTGACTGATTGGAGGAGTTAAGGAGGTGGAAAACCTCCTATATTATCTCTTGTTGTCTACTCCAATTTATTGCACTCAAATTAACTCAAAATTGTTCCAATTCCTACATTTAACACACATTAGGCCACATGACATAGCAACACATATTTCACTCCACACACTAAGCATAATATAACAAAATTTGTAGATAAGAAAAAAATAATTTAATAAGCTAGAGGATGGTATTTTTACCCATATAATATACCTATTGACGAGCCTCATCACAATGTTTAACTGCCACACCATTGTCATGTTAGAAGTGTTCCCATGACCTTTTAGGAAAGACAATATGAGTAACATACACACTAATTTTTGTAGTGCCATGAGCTGACAAGACTTTCTAGCATTCAATAATGGTACTACCTGACTGTACTAAGGGTTTCAATGGTTTTGAAATATTTTTCTTATGCAGAGTGATAGAAAAAAAGATATTGTAATATGGTTTGGATCATGTTTTGGGCGAATGAGGTAGAATAATAGGCATATAGAAGATAATATAGCACTCTAATCTTATTGCACAAATAATGCACATGATATGTCACACAAATATGCATGTAGATGGGGCGCAAATAGGCCACACACACATGGAGAAATGGCCAAAAATAATGAGAGGGGCATTACAAGAGTGGTCTGTTGGACATAGGAGATGACATGCTATGATGGAAGACCTGTTAGGAATATTTGACATGCTTCTGAGCAGGATCTATTCTTCTATGATATCATTGTTAACACATACTGAAATAGAGAAATAAAAAGATAAGCTGTGTTGCATTTATTAAATGACATACATATACATACATACATACCTATAAATATATATATTATATATATATATATATATATATATAATATATAATATATATACATATATATATATATATTATATATATATATATATATAAATATATAATATATATATATATTATATATATATATATATATATAACGCTACTAATGTCAACTAGAAACTTCTATATATTACCATCCCATAGTCATTAAACTCCTTAGTATTAAATATCCAAATTAATAAAAGTAAAGACAACCACCTTAAATTTTTTTACTTTCTTTGCTAGTCCCCTTAGAAGAATCGTTTCCGTAGGATCTCAAATCTGAAGCGCAACAATGATTGGCCCCACCAAACTCAGAACTTCAAATGGGGCTTGTCCTATACAACATTTATAGTGAAAGGACAAGAATTTGAGATCTAGAAATATGAAAACCCATGTTTAGTTGCCACACCATTGTCATGTTGGAAGCGTTCCCATGACCTTTTAGGCAAGACATTATAAGTAACATATGCACTAATTTTTGCAGTGCCATGAGCTACCAATACTTTCTAGCATTCAGTAAGGGTGCTACCTGACTATATTAAGGGTTTTAATGGTTTTGAAATATGTTTTCTTTTGTGGAGGGATATAAATTGTTTTATTGTAAGATGGGTTAGCTCATGTTATGGGAAAACGAGGTAGAATAATAGGCGCATAGAAGATAACAGAGAAAGGAAACATGCACTCTAATCTTATCACACAAATACTGGACATGAGATATCACACAAATATGCATGTAGATGGGGCGCAAATAGGCAACACACAGATGGAGAAATAGCTGCAAAGAATGAAAGGGGCATTACAAGGGTGGAAGTTTGTTGGCCATAGGAGATGACAAACTATGATCGAAGATCTGGTATGAAGATTTGACAGGATTTTGATTAGGATCCATTTCGCTATTATATCATTGTTAGTACACACTGAAATAGACAATTGAAAAGATAAGGTGTGTTTCATATCATTAAATGACATATATACATACATACATACATATATAATTAAATGACTCTGGGTTTCATCTTTCAAGTCATCTCTTTAATTCTTAATCCCAATTCATATTCCTTCACACGAACCTTGTCACAACTATGATTTCCTATACAAAAATGAAAATAATAAATATCTCTATATATATTATTAGACATATTAATGGGGTGAAATATATTCCATGTATTTTTAAATTGGCATGGGTACATTAGAGTTGTATTACATTTAGGAATCTCATTATCTATGAAATTTTTATGCTTGTGAGTTCTATATCTGAAAAAAGTTAGCAAAACCTATTAAAGTTTCACTTACCTATCCAAATGCAATACCACACAACCAACCCAATCCAACAAGAAATTTTACTTTAAGTTATACACCTATTTTGTTCCAGGTTGCACCAAATATCAATAGTCTTTACACGTTCAATGTGTTGGAAAATGTAACTGGGTTCGATCTTCATAATTAGTATTAAGATGTATTTGATGTAAAAAGCAAAAGAAGAAAAATAAATATTATTTTCTAGGCATGAGTTTCATGCTCAAGTCATTTTGTTAATTAGGTCAAGCTTGGTCTTCATGCTTCTAGGATTTTTTGAGTCAAAAGAATATTTGTAATGAGTCAAATTATTGTACTAGAGTCAAGTCCCATTTGGAATTCGAGAAAAAGTGGAAAAATAATTTTATTTGAGTAAAAAATTTCATTTATGTCCCCACAAGATGAAATCAGCCCTAGAAGGCACCCATTCGACCTTCTGGATGTGTATAAATAGAGGAAAGTTCAACCTCATTTAGAGACAATCAAGTAAGTTTGATTTCTGTGCCAAGAAGAGAGAGAAAAACTTGCGAAGAAGTGAAGAATAAGACCTAAAGTCAAAGAGAGAGAGTGAGGGTTAAAATAGAAGAAATTTCTACCACACACACGAGAAATTTTCTCTAATTTCTGTCACATGTGCGAAGTTGTAGATCAAATTGCGGGGGTTGAAAATTTGAAATTGGGGAAAATTTAGAAGGCTTTGTATGATGTTGTCTTGGTTTGACTTTGATTTGTTGGAAGAGCTTGAAAGGAGGGCTGACTTGGGTCTTGTGGGAGGTCTTGGTCTTGTTAGTTGGGTCTTGGATTATGCATTTTGATCTAATTATATAAGAAGACAAGTATTTTATTGTGTTTTCCACTTGGAGTGGTTTTGCCCTAGCTTGGAGTCTACATCTTGTCATTGTTTCTTTTGTGATCTTCATGGGTTATGATTTTGGTAATTGTTTAATGAAAATAACTTAATAAAGTAATAAAAAGCCAACATAACTTCACAAACAATTATCAAAGTAAAGAGAAATTACCCTAATTGTTTCCTTACTGATTTCTCAACGTAGAATTAGAGCTAAGGTGAAAGAGAAGGAAACTTGAAGATCACTCTTGTTGGCATAAGTAAAGGACATCATACAAGTTACTTTGGAAGATATCATTTGCATAGGACACAAGGAAGGGCATAAGGAAGAAAACTCAAATATCATCTCGAAGGAATGCTACTACACGCTATCACCTCCCTCTCTCTCTCTCTCTATCATTGAAATCTCTTGATTACACATAATCACTTATTTTAGGAAGGCATTACAGTAAGAAGCATCAAGAATCCTGGGAACATCATCTACACTCTTGAAGGCTTTACTATTCACCTTGGAAGCAATTTGAAGATAAAATTGTGCCATCTATCCTAGGATTCATCATCCAAGGACCTCTTTGAAGAACTCTTGGAATCATGAAAAATTTGAAGGCTTCAAGAAGGCATCATCTTCAAAACATCTTACTCTTTGAAAAGTAAGTATTACATTATTCTCTATGTCTCAATCTTCAAATCAAATGACTATTTTGCAAGGAACACAATAAGCTCGATGGGTCAACAAATTTCCAGGCATGGAAGAAGAGAATAGATTTGTTGATTATAGAAAATGAATTCATGGGATATGTACTAGACAAAGTTACAAAACTCAAAGTACACTAAAGGGAGAAATTAGAGCTCAAAGGATTCTCATTGAATCCATCAAGGATCATCTCATTCATTTTATTGCAGATTTGGTGTAGTTTACCTAGGGGGGATAATATGTGGTATACCTAGGGGGGATCATATGGGGTATAGAGGGAGGTACCTAAGGGAATAATGTGATGTAATGGGCCATAGTTAATAAATGAAGTGGTTAATCTGCATTCTTCAAGGGACCACAAGTAGTTAGAGAATAATGTGAGAAGCCCAATGTATTGGATGTATGGTATTGACATACCCATGGTATTGTATGTATGAAGCCTATATAGAGGCTAGAGACTCCCCATTGAGAGATGTCAAGTATTTGTTTTGTATTGACAAGAATATGGTTTGTGGAGTGATCTCCTTCCTTAAGGAGTGATTGTATGATGTTACCCTGCCTCAAGGGTTTTGACATTAATAAATAACTGAATTTTTATCTTATATTGTGTTATTTCCGGGGCATATTTTGTAATTTTAATATAATTGTAGTTCATATATACTACAAGTGGTATTAGAGCTCTTTCTTGGGAAAAGCAGGGAGATTTTTTTTTTGGGGAACGATTTTGCAAATCAGATATGAAAAATTTTCAAAAAGAAAAATAGCATATATGAATTTTGCATGATAAAATACCCAAATTAAAAAAAAAAAATTGGTCGAATCGGAGTCCAGATGACGATATATCACTAATTTAAAATTAGTTGTGTTGTAGAATTGTTTCCAACTGTAATTCGTGGATGATGACTCTCCAGTCATTTTTTGCAGTTTTTGTGTATAATTTCAAAAAATTGATATATCTGAGCTCCTCTTGAAAAATCTCCCAATTAAAAAAAATCGGTTGAATCAGAGTCCGGATGAGGGAGATATCGCTGATTTAAAACCAACTTTTTTTTAAGAAATTTGTGTGATGACGAGACAGTTGCAACACAGATCTAAGTTTCTAAGGCACCCAGATCATGATTTAAATCACATGGGAAGATGCATAATGGTCGTTTCATTTCTAAAAACATGCTATAATAGGGATTTAGAGCCATATTGACCGAGTTGTGGCCATTTTCAATTTTCCACATAAAGTAAGTAATTTTTTTTCAAAACCCTCATTCTACTTCATGGCTTATACTTAGCTAATTTTTACTAGAAAATATGATGGTCCTACTATCGAAGGATTCATAAAATGGGTAAAGTAACACTACTAAATGTGGAGATTGAAAGTATATTTAAAATTCAAAGATGAGGCTCTAAAATGGTGGACATCACTTACCTTTAAGATGGCGACTCTTTCTGATGAAGGCTACGAAAAATTCCTCTTGGACAAGAGGTTTTTGTTGTCATTATGGTATAGGTGTTTTCCTTGATGGAAACTCACTCACAGGTCAGTACAGATTTGATAAAGGGCATCTCACATTGTAACAAAACCAGGAAATGGTTCAGAAGAACAAGATGTTGGAACAAAGGACTACAGATCAAAATCAAGAACTTGAAGAAAAATGATGTTTTAATTTAGTTTAAGTTGTATACATGGGTTCACCTTGTCCAAGTAGCATATACAAGAGGGTTCACAGAACAAAAAGAGCATATACGTATGCACGCACTCTCATAGAAGGAAAAGCGTGTATGGGATGGAAAATCAAGGAAAAATAAAGTAAAAGAATACCAAGGGTCAATACCATGGTATTAGCCCACAATATTGAGCGGAGTAACAATTATTTGATCCCATCCAAGAATACCACAGGTTCTAAGTGTTTTTTTGGTCCAAGGTATTGAGAAAGGCTAAAACTATATAAGGAGGAGAAGATCAAAGGGCCAAGTGTGCAAGTGAAAGGGTTTCCCAGGAATACTTCTATCTGAAGTATATTTTATGTTGCAAGGGCTGTGATGATTAGATGATCTGAAATATTTAGTGCACCTTGAATACAATGTTGGATCAGGATCATGAGACCTGAAATGTCTTATCATTGTATGATTTGATAATTTTAGGTTAGATCTGAATGCTAACACATGTTTTATCCTATAATGTTATGATCTGGGTATGGCTGAAGTCTGGAATAGCTGTGAAGTTTCAAGTTAGTATTTGCAAATCTATACGTTGTTTCACCTTGGTGAAGGTGTGTATACACACAGGTTCGACTCTTCCAAGTAGCATATGCAAAATAAAAACCATTTTGTTCAGAGATCACTGATCTATCTGATCAATGTTGTTGTTTTACTGCTGTCTGTCAATGATGTCTTCATTAGATCTGAATGCAGAACTGAATGTATAAGGAGATTGAGTCTAATTGATTGATTGATTAAGTGAGAAGGGTGATCCTTGCTGCTGTCTGTTTAGATCTCTGTAATTTGATAGTATATCTTCAGAATGTTATTGGTTGGTACAATTTTGATTCAGAGTTTTGTATGATTCAGTAATTTTGGAGGTATACATAGGTTTGGTTAAAGGAAGTGGCATGTACACTTAGGTTGGCTTCACTGAAGTAGCACATACATTCTGACATATGATTTTTGAGGTTGCAGTTGGTTCTGGTTGATGATGCAGGTTTTTGGGTTCAACACATTGTTTTGGTGATAGTGATTTGACTATTCAGATTGACTGATTGTTGGCTGATGCAATTATTATTGAGTTTGAGCTTCAATGTTACTGATGGGTCCAATGTAAAAATTTGATGAAAAGTGGCCTTCATATTGTGTTATTGTGTACCAGGAGTATCCAGTCTGAAAATGTATGAAACATGGTCCCCAGAGGAAGAGAGAAGGTTGTCGCCTTCTGTAGGTCGACACCTATGTACTAGTAAACATATCACCTAGTACAAGAGCTAGGGGGTTGTAGTTACCTTCCAGTAGAAGCTGGAGAATGAGAGAAGGTTGTAGCCTTCTTTAGGTGGGTGCCTACTGTAGAAAATCTGGTGTAGGTTAACCCGATAATGCAATATAAATCAAAGCAGAATACTATAACCTACTTCTACTATCAATTTGCGAAAGCTTAAATATCGAGCTAAACAATATAGCCAGACGAAGAAGAATCAATGCATAATACACATGAAATTACTTGGGGAAATACATAATAATTATACAAAGCCTTAGCTCTCACAGCTAGCCAACTCTTAATACAACCCTCACAGATGCTCACAGGCAATCTTGACTCCTCTCTAGCCTTCCTCTCTACCATCCAAGCTCCTATTTCCTTGCGCTATTCCTCTGGGATGATTCTCTCTTACCAAGTGGAAAAATCATCTACCAAGTGGATGATCACTTGATCTCACACACTGTCAGAACTGTGAAATCCTCAAGGAATGATTCCTTGACTGCATGCATGAGCTTTCTTTATAAGAAAACACATGCAACTGATAGTACACTGTCCTTGACTTTCATCTCAACTGGGTCTTTCTTAGAATATACATGCATGAGTTTCTGATGAGGGAATCTTCAGTTAACTGGAGTACACTAGTTGAGTGCACGCATGCATCAACTGACTGTTAATTCACCATCAATTCCTCAAACAAATTGGAACTAATTTAACTGGACTTAACTCAGTAAACTGAGCTAACTAATTAAAACTCAAATATAACTCAATCTTATCTCCTTAATTTAAGGGATAACTCTTGCATGACTTCAGAAATACTTCTACCTTGAATTTCTCCAACTAATTAATTCAAAATGAATTAATTAAATATTTCCAAGTAGCCGCTAAGATTAAATTCGATTTTAATTCACAATTTAATTCAAGGACAAATTAAATTGGAATATTCTTTTTTCCACATTTCAACACTCCCTCTCAACAAGAAAGGGATTATCTGCCACCCCGATCCTGTCTCTATGGAACTCAAATTTACACTTTGACAATGCCTTTTTCAAAATGTCAGCATCTTGCTCCTCTGTCAAAATATACTGCAGCAACATGATCCCCCTTTCTACATCAGTAGCTTACTTTACCTTGTAAAGCCAACGGGAAATCACAACTGACTTATTCTTCGATCTCGGAACCACATCCCAAACACTGTTACGAACTATGGAGTCATACTCCTCCACCATAGCATCAACCCAAATTGGCTGCTGCACTAATTCCTCAAAGGAAGATGGCTTGGTCTCAACACATTCCACAACAAGGGCCATGTATCCAGTGTACCTCTCAGGTGACGTCCTCTGTCTGCACTAAGAAGATGGTGCTCCGACATTCTCTCTTGCATCCTCCAATAATCTGTCAGCTTCTCTTGTGTGCTTTCTTCCATCTCTGGAAGACTCTGCTTGAGTGGATGTCTCCACTCCTGGAACCTCTGCATGCGGCTACTCCGTATCAGTCTGAGGCTCCTTCTCCTTAGGAACCAACAATTCCTCCACAGCCTGCAGTTGGAGCTCCCTCTCAAGGAAAACTTGAATGGCCTTCTTCTCATCAAACTTGAGATCTCTGTGAACCACTGTCCTCTGACTAGTAGGCAAGTACACCCGATAGTTGTGAGGTGTATTAGTGTACCCCAAAAGTATCCCTAACTCTGTTGTCAGCTCAAGCTTCTTCCATGCATCCTTTGTCCCACAGCAATATACCGATGAGCCAAAGATCTTGAAGTGACCCACATCTGGTCTCTTACCAGAGAAAGCTTCCTTTGGCGTCTTCATCCCAAGTATGCAATGCAAGCTTCTATTCTACAAATAGACCACTGTGTTGCATGCCTCAGCCCACAAGTGAAGTGGTAGGCCTTGGTCATGCAGCATTTCCCATGCTTCCCCTACAATAGTTTTGTTCTTCCTCTTAGCCACACCATTCTGTTATGGATTATGAGGTGCCGTCAACTCTCATTTAATTCCTTCCACTGCACAGAAGTACTTAAACTCTTCAGAGACATATTCTCCACCATTTTCACTTCTCAAGGCCTTGATCTTCTTCCCTGACTCTTTCTCGACCAAAGCTTTGAACTCACAAAATTTTGTGAAGGTTTGGTCCTTCTTCTGCATGAAATAAATCCAACATTTAAGAGAATAGTCATCAATGAAAATCACATAATACCTTTGCTTCGCTATGGATGCCGTTGAGAATGGTCCACACACATCAGTATGAACTCGCTCTAAGATAGTCTTTGCTCGACTGTCTCGATCATGATAGGAAGACTTGGTGTACTTTCCCAAGGTACAACCTTTGCATGTGTCAACTTGCTCAAGTTTGCCTTTGGGAAGTCCAGTAGATATTTGCTGCATTATATTTAAAGCCCCATGATGCAAATGGCTAAACCACCTGTGCCACAACTTGCCAATGTCTTGGCTTTGCACCAATTCTGCTTTCGTACTCAATGCTGCACAATCATCTACCTCTAGTTTATAGAGATTCTTCATCTGAATCCCTATCCTCTTCGTCTGACCCATGGCTATGTGTCTTAGGAACGCCTTTCCTTTACTGAAGACAACATTGTAGCCTTTGTCCTCCAACATCGTGACTGATACCGAGTTCTTCTTCAGTCCAGGCACATACATCACATCTATCAAGGTGATAGGAGGTCCATGCTCCCTCTGAAAAGCAACCGTGCCGACTCCTGAAACATTATACCTTCCGTCGTCACCCATCTCTATGCACATCATGAGGTCTTTCTCCTCCAAGGCACTGAATAAACTTTTATCATTGGTCATGTGGAATGAGACTCCACTATCAAGATACCAGACACAACCCGTCATCGATGACACCATGAAGACACGATGACACAACCCGTACTCAATGTTGCACAATCATCTACCTCTAGTTTATAGAGATTCTTCACCTGAATCCCTATCCTCTTCGTCTGACCCATGGCTATGTGTCTTAGGAACTCCTTTCCTTTACTGAAGACAACATTGTAGCCTTTGTCCTCCAACATCGTGACTGATACCGAGTTCTTCTTCAGTCTAGGCACATACATCACATCTGTCAAGGTGATAGGAGGTCCATGCTCCCTCTGAAAAGCAACTGTGCCGACTCCTGAAACATTATACCTTCCGTCGTCACCCATCTCTATGCACATCATGAGGTCTTTCTCCTCCAAGGCACTGAATAAACTTTTATCATTGGTCATGTGGAATGAGACTCCACTATCAAGATACCAGACACAACCCGTCATCTCTATGCACATCATGAGGTCTTTCTCCTCCAAGGCACTGAATAAACTTTTATCATTGGTCATGTGGAATGAGACTCCACTATCAAGATGCCAGACACAACCCGTCATCGAGGGTAAAGTCCATTTCAAACTGAGAGGCTAATGCCTCACCTTTCGATCCTTCCGAGGATCCCTTCTTGGACTTCTTCAATGGGAAATTAGTCACATAATGTCCCATCTTGTGACAATTAAAGCATCTCACTTTAGACATGTCACCCTTCTTCCCTCCATGAGAAGAATTCGATTTGGAAGGGGAATCCTTCCCCTTCCCTTTCCTTGCCTTACTTGCTAAGGCTAGATTTTCTTCATCATCATTCTTGGATGAAGAACCATCTCATGTGTTCCTCTTGGTCTCCTCCTACATAAGATCCGACCACAGTCGTTCCAAATCCAGAAATTTCTCCCTTCCATTCATAGAGTCCTGGTAGCTATTCCAACTCTTTGGAAGGCCAAGGAGAGCAAGACTCACCATATCATCATTGACAGTAGTTATTCCCACACTGTTAAGCTCATATTTACAGGTGGTGAGCTTGTTCAGATATGTGGAATAGTCTCACCCTTCTCCATCTTGATTCTTCGAAGCTCATCCTTGAGCTCCAATTTCCTCTGGCGCTACTGTTCTTGTAGAGGTCCTTCAATGTATTCCACATTGAAAATGGAGTATCCTTCCCATGGAGACTCGAGACAATATGGTCTTGAACTCCCTCAAGGATGATCCGTCTCACCTTCGCCACACACTTCTTCCACTTAGCCAACTGTTGTGCATTAGTTGAAGTTAGCTTTGGGATTTCTTGATCAATGAATTCCTTCAAGCCATTGTCTTCTAATACAACCTCCATTCTATCTTTCCATGCTATGTAATTCGAGATACCTTCCAAGGCATACTCAAGTCTCAAGCCATAGAACGCCATTGGCCAACCTTGAAGTATGATATGAATTCGATTTGCACCTGCAACCTTGAACTTCAAACCTCAAATTTGCTTCTTAGTATACTGTTCACAACTCCGATACAATGTAGAAAATTTCTACAAATCTAGCTCTGATACCATGCAGAAAATTGCTACAAAACTAGCTCTGATACCATGTAGAAAATCTCTATAGATCTTGCTTTGATACCATGTGGAAAATATGGTGCAAGTTAACCCGATAATGCATTATAAATCAAAGAAGAATACTATAACCTACTTCTACTATCAATTTGCGAAAGCTTAAAGATCGAGTTGAACAATATAACCAGAAGAAGAAGAATCAATGCACAATACACATGAAAATATTTTGGGGAAAACCTCAGATAAAAACCCCACTATCTGTATTATCATACAAGGTGGAAATACATAAGAATTATCCAAAGCCTTAGCTCTCACAACTAGCTAGCTCTCAGTACAATCCTCATAGATGCTCACAGGAAATCTTGGATTCTCTCTAACCTTCCTCTCTTCCCTCCAAGCTCCTATTTCCTTGCGCTATTCCTCCAGGATGATTCTCTCTTACCAGGTGGAAAACTCATCTACCAAGTGGATGATCACCTGATCTCACACACTGTCAAAACTGCGCAATCCTCAAGGAATCATTCCTTGACTGCATGCATGAGTTTTCCTTATAAGAAAACACATGCAACTGATAGTACACTGTCCTTGACTTTAATCTCAACTGGGTCTTTCTCATAATAGACATGCATGAGTTTCTGATGAGGGAATCTTCAGTTAACTGCAATACACTAGTTGAGTGCATGCATGCATCAACTGACTGTTTACTCACCATTAGTTCCTCAAACAGTTTGGAACTAATTTAACTGGACTTAACTTAGTAAACTGAGTTAACTAATTACAACTCAAATATAACTCAATCTCATCTCCTTAATTTAAGGGATAACTCTTGCATGACTTTAGAAAGACTTCTAACTTGAATTTCTCCAGCTAATTAATTCAAAATGAATTAATTAATTATTTCCAAGTAGCTATTAAGACTATATTCAATTTTAATTCACAATTTAATTCAAGGACAGATTAAATTGGAATTTTCTTGTTTCCACATTTCAACACCTGCGTACTAGTATGAGTCTACACTAGTACAAGATTGTAAACATATTTTCTTTATATTAAAAGAAGACAAAGACGAGAGCAGTAGGTGGTTTTTTTCCTGCATTGGGTTTCCACCTTAAATCTTGGTGCTCGTGTGTGTTGCATATGTGTGATGGTTTATTATGTTATTACTACACTTGAAGCTTCTTTATAAATTTTACCTCATCATCTTATTCTCCCGCATTGGGTTTCCACCTTAAATCTTGGTGTTCATGTGTGTTGCTTATGTGTGATGGTTTATTCTGTTATTACTACACTTGAAGCTTCTTTACAAAGTTTGCCTCGACTAACTTCCTGGACTTCATGTGTGTATCTAATGTAGAAGAAAAGTAGCATATTCAATCTATAACTTTTGTTCAACTTCATGGAATTTTAACTGCCTTTGAAATGAGGAAAGGAGGGCCATCAGATATTAGAGAAGCCACTTTCAAAGCTTCAGCAAAGGGAAAAGAAAAGGAAGATCTCAAAGAATCAGGATATATTTCAGAAGAAGATGAGGTAAACTTTGTAAAGAAGATTCAACGTGGCTTCAGGAGATTCAGAGGTAAGCTTCCATTCAAATGTTTTGCTTGTGGTAGAGTTAACCATTATGCTGCTAAATGTCCTCATAAAGATAATCATGAAAAAGGAAAGGAGTCTGCAAAAGGTAATAGAAAACAGTTTGTTAATAGAAGAAATTATTATACTCATGAAGATAGTGATGGCTTGTCTAATAGTGATGAAGATGAATCTGAACAAGATTTTAAACTATTCATGGCTTATGACAATGATGTTTTTATGGATGCCTTAGAAGAGGAAGATTTCCTTGAAGAAATCACTAAACTCAAAAACTATTTGGAAGAAAATAATATGGTCATAGACACATTGACACATCAACTCACTGAAAGAGAAAAGCACAATGAAAAACTAGAATGTGAAATAGTGGGTCTAAGAAAAGAACTTGAGAAGAAAAAAACCTCTTAATCTTAGATTTTCTAAAGGATCAGAAACTTTAGATAAAATCATCGAGGTTCAGTGTTCTCCTCTTATAAAGACTGGTCTTGGATATACTAGATAAACATCCCAATCACAAAAGCTGTCAGCCATCACCAGAAGCTATCTTGATGCAGCAAAGACCAGTGAACAATGCCTCAATCTTCAACAAAAGCTTAAAATTACTCCTTAGGTAAATCATGCTCATTTTACTCCAAGGGTGAACGTCAATAGAAGAATCAAACAAAAGGTAAACAATACCAAAAGATTTTATGATCACAAAAACTTCTTTAATGGATAATGCTTTTCATGCCATAACTTTGGGCATAAGGTTGCTCAATGTGTTGCTTACAAAAATATCATGACTAGAGAAGCACAAAAATAAAGGAGCATGACAGGAATCAATAAAAGTTCTTATAATAACTTTTCTCCTCTTGAAGATGAAATTGAATGTTCATTTTGCAATAACTTTGGTCATGAAGAATCTGAATGTAGGAGCAAATTTTGGCCAACAATTCAAAAGGAGCAAACATCATCAAATTCCAAGGTATGGAGAAATAAGGAATTTCAATTACAAAGATGTGGCATAGTTCTGTTTGCAGAAGGACAATATAATCAGTGGTACATTGATAGCAGATGCTCTAAACACATGACAGGTGATAAAGATAAACTCCTTTCATATAATTCTTTAGAAAAGGAAAAGAATGTCTCTTTTGGAAATGGCACACCAGCTGTCATTAAGGGTAAAGGTTCTATTTATTTGAAAGAAAAGGTTAAAGTTGGAAATGTTATGTATGTTGATGGTTTAAAGCATAACTTGTTGAGAGTTAGTCAAATGTGTGATCAAGGAAATGAAGTTGTGTTTCGATCAAACTAATGTGTGGTTTATGAGCTTGATATAGGAAAGACCGTAATCAAAGGTACAAGAACTCCAAGCAATCTATATATACTAAAAGGAGTAAAAAAAAAATGTTATCTAATCAAAACAAAAGAGAACTGGTTATGATACAGAATATTGGGGCATCTAAGCTTTTCTCAAATAAGAAAAGCATGCAAGCTCAAGGTGGTTCATGATCTTCTAGATATCAACATCCCATAAAATACCATCTGCAAACCATGTCAAGTTGGTAAGGAAACCAGAGTTCATTTCAATGACAAATAAGGATCAACAAGTAAGCCTCTTGAACTCATTCATACTAATTTGTGTGGGCCAACAAGGAAAAAGTCACCTCGGGGAAAAGAATACTTCATTTTATTCAGTGATGATTTTTCTAGAATGTGTTGGATTGGTTTACTAAAGCATACAGATGAAGCATTTGAAAAGTTTAAAGCATTCAAAGCTTTAGTTGAAAATGAATTAGATCTAAAAATCAAATGTCTCGGATCTGATCAGGGAGGAGAATTCATATCAGATGAATTTTTTTACTTTTGTGAACAACATGGAATAAAAAGACAGTTCTGTGTTGCCAGAACTCCTCAACAAAATGGCATGGTGGAAAGAATGAATAGAACAATTCAACAAATGGCTCGAGCTATGCTTGATGAATCTAGAACTTCTGCCACCTTTTAGGGTGAAGCTACACATACTGTTGTAAATATTGTCAACAAAGCTAATGTTCGGGTAAATAGTGATCAAACTCCATATGAACTTTGGTATGGTAAGCCTCCTACCGTAAAACACTTCAGAGTTTTTGGAAGCAAATGTTTCATCAAAAATACTGATGAAAAACTTGGTAAGTTTGAACCCAGAGAAGATGAAGGAATACTTCTTAGTTATTAATCTAGAAGTAAAGGATATAAATTCTATAATAAGAGACTTCAAAAAATTGTTGAATGCATTGATGTAGTAATCAACGAAGCATGCAGAAATCCGGAATAGGTGAAATAAACAAAGGGAGATGACAATGAGGAAGACGGTGAATTATTTCACGTATCAAATTGAAATGATATAGAGGAAGAAACCAATGAAGCAATAGAAGAAGATACAACTGACAGGGAAAAGGCTCCATCAAGCTATGTTCAATAGAATCATCCAGAATCTCAAATTCTAGGAGAGAAAGGGTTTGGAGTACAGACAAGAAGAACTCTTGCAGGCGCTTTCAGTTATCTAGCATTACTATCCTCCATAGAACCACATAATGTTAATGAAGCTAGAAAATATTAATGTTGGGTTAAGGCCATGGATGAAGAACTTGACCAAATTGAAAAGACCGATACTTGGGAATTAGTTCCTAGACCTCATGATAAAAATGTTATAGGAACAAAATGGATATTCAAGAATAAGTTAAATGAAAATGGAGGGCTTATTAGAAACAAGGAAAGACTTGTTTGAAAAGGGTATGCTCAACAAGAACGTTAGACATTGAAGAAACATTTGCACCTATTGCCAGATTTGAAGCCATAAGAATGTTTCTTGCTCTTTCAAGTTTTCAAATTTCAAAGTGTATCAAATGGATGTAAAATTTGCATTTCTTAATGGATATTTAGAAGAAGAAGCTTATATTGAAAAACCAGAAGGATTCATTCTAGGAAATGATGCAAAGCTTGTATGCAAGCTCAAAATGCTCTATATGGACTGAAACAAGCTCCAAGGGCTTGGTATTATCATCTTGACAAATATCTACAACAATAAGGTTCACAAAAGGATCTGCAGACAACAACTTATACACAAATATTGAGAATGATAAACTGTTATTTATTGTTGTTTATGTTGATGATATCATATTTGGCAGCAATGAAGAATCTATGAGTCAGAACTTTGCTTTTGTTACGTAGAAAGAATTTGAAATGTCTTTACTTGGTGAACTAACTTATTTTCTTGGTCTACAAGTACAATAAACAAAATATGGAATTTTTCTTTCACAAACTAAATACCTCAAGAAGATTCTGAAGAAGTATAGAATGGAATATTCTAAACCAGTATGTACTCCAATGGTAACATGATATAGTCTCAGTTCTAACAATCAATCACCTTCAGTGAATCTGTCAGACTAGGCAGTAACTCGTAACTCCTCAAAACAAATCAACTCATGTTATTCCTTCAGGTTGGTCTTTATTATATACATGAGGGAGACTGTTCACTTCATCTCCCGATGACTGTTCAGGTCTCTTATTATTTATTTACATTGATTTTATTTATTCACCCAATCCTGATGATTAGGTGCCAACATTCCCCCCTTAATCTGAAGGGATGTTAGTGAGTCCAAACATCATTCTGAATCATTCAATCTTTTCTCTTCCAAGTGCGTTCGTGAAGATGTCAACAATTTGCTCATTAGTGGAACAATGATGGAGATGGATTGTTTTGGCCTCAACATGATGTCAAATCAGATGATATTTGGTATTGATGTGCTTCATTTGATCATGGAAATTTGGGTTCTTGGCCAACTTTATTGTAGAGGTATTGTCAATCATGAGTGGAGTTGATTGTACTTGTTTTATCGGCAAATCTTCAAGAATTTTCCTGAGCCACACAATTTCTTTTGTTGCTTCAGCTACTGCCACGTATTCTGCTTCTGTTGTGGAATATGCTGGAACTGATTGTTTGTGTGATCTCCAGGAGACAACTCCTGATCCAAGACTCATAGCATATCCTGAAGTAGATAC
>APFE031352450.1:40741-59193 GCA_000404065.3 Pinus taeda | reverse complement strand
ATAGCTATATGTTTTTGGATTTTATGCTTGTTGTGGTTTATTCTTCACTTGTGCAGGTATCTATGTGCGGACAGCGACCGGCCGGAGATAGAGGATAGGAGCGACACTTCCCCCCACAACAAACAAGCGTTGGATCCCAGGTTGGTCTCCTAGATCGACTTTTAAATTATATAGCTAGAAACTTGCATGCAGTGTGATTGATTGTTGCTAGAACCCTTTGGGGCTAGTGGGATCCACCTCTGTCCGCAGAGGGGATTTACCTCCGCAACAATATGAATGGAGTGACCTTGCTGGTGGATGTGGACCAAGGACAACAAGTTTCTATTCAGTTGTAGGAGATAGAGAACATGATGTAGAAGAAAGTCTGGAAGACCAGGCAATTGAAGCCTGATTGTGCCAAGCCCTGATGGCTTATTTTTTGATTGTTCTGCAAAGTATACTGCTCCATCAATATTGTCAGTAACTATTCAAAAAAATCTTTTTTATGAGTCATGTGGAAAGTTGCTCCTGAATCAAGCAACCAATCATTTTTTCAAGAAGCAAGTGAAGCATTAAATAAATCTTCATTTACTCCAATATTACATTGTGCCACAACATAGTGAGTGGATTCAAGTGCTTTACCTTTGTCTGTATAATCAATTATTCCTTTTTGTTGGTTTCTTTGTTGATTAATTTTTTCCCATGGTAACTTGCATGTAGATGCATCATGTGATCCATTTCTTTTGCAGCGTATGCAGTGAAAATCTGCCTTTTATCCTTGACAGTGTCTGCCCCCCCTGCCTCTGAAATATCTTCCTCTTCCTCTTCGACCACCTCTTCCTCTGGAAGAATCTTGAGCAGGATTCTTTTCTTTATGAGCAAGGCACATAGCCTCTTCAAAAGATTCAGGGGTTGTCTTCTTTCCAAAAGCTTTCTTTCTTTCAACAAACTTTTTCACAAGAGAGTCAAAGGTGATATCTTTGAGATTTCCATTTACTTGCAATGACTCAAGCTAATTGGAGTAATTTGGATAAAGTTCCTTGAGAAATGCGATAAGAGGAATATCCAATTCAACCTTAGTGGATTTGATATCATGCATTATAGATTTTACTTCAGATGCAAGAGCAAGAGGATCATTATTTTGCAATTCAAGAGTGAAGAGTTTAATCATGAGTTGAACAACTTCAAGTGCAGAATGTGAGTCATAGAGTTATTTCAGCTTTTGTAAGGCTTGAAAGGTAGTTGAAAATGGTGAAATATGGCAACTCACCTCTTCATTTACAAATGCTATGATTAATGCATAAGCTTTGCTGTTCTTGTTTTCCCAAATGGCGAGCTCTTTGTCTGAGGTAGGTTGTTCTGGCTCTTTGTCTCTGTCTCCAACACACACTCCTTTCCACAACTCATTGAAAATGAGGGTGTATTTTATCATATGGGACCACTCAGGATAGTTCTCCTTGCCAGTGAGAACTATTCCCACAATGGATATGATAGAATGCATTGTAAAATCTTGTACTGTAAAAAACTGTGTATTGTAAAAAAAATATACTTCTGCTGCCAATATATGAAATATTTTCACTTCTGGTGTTAAAGAAAAACTGCACTATAATGGCAATATTCAGAAAAAAAATGCAATTATGTTAGCAATATGATAGAGATGTTGCTGCAAAATTATTAGTTGTAAGGCAAAAAGTGATCCATCGCACTTAGAGTGGCGTGCAAGTAGAATCAACTGCTTTAAATCATATAAAACAACAAGTAATTGTTCAACGCATTTGTATGGAAAGGAATACTGGAGCAGCATATTGGAGTAGCTGCAATGTGAAGAATGTGAAGGGCTATTGTGAAAATGAAATGCTGCTCTGCGACAAATGTGACAGAGGTTACCACGTATTTTTTCCAAATTGTAAGGCTGACCCCCTCAAATAATTCCCTCTTGTGTAGACCAAAAATGTCGACTTCTTTCACATTTAGAGGTCTTCCCAAGTAGCATACACATCCCTCCTTGAGTCGAGAAAAATGAAAAAGCATTCTACAAGTCTGATTGTTTTGAAGAAAAAGAGATGGTTATTTCCCTTACCACCTAGCAAGGATCAGGCTAGCATGTATTGTATTGGGAGCAACATATCTCCAATAGCATGGAATGAGCATATCTCTAGCAGCGTGGAATGAGCAACGGTTCAACACTCAGGGGAATACGATGCTTAGTTATGTAATAATACAATTATGCAGTGATTATAAAAAATACCACATGAACAGTATGGCAGATAGCCTAGAGAGCGAAGAGAATAGAGGGATAGAATATGGCAGAAAACAGATCTATGATTGGAAGTCTACTCTATCTAATAGGTATCAGACTAGATATCATGCATGTAGTAGGAATTGTTGGAAGATTTCAAGCCAATCCAAAGGAATCACATCTTTGGCTCTAAAAAGAATATTCAAATATTTCCAAGGAACTCAAGACTTTGGTCTATGGTATCCTAAAGATACAGATCTCACTCTTCATGCATATACAGATGTAGATTGGGAAGGAAATGTTGATGATCAAAAAAGCACTAGTGGAGGCGCATTCTATATGGGATCACAATTAGTGTCTTGGTTCAGCAAGGAAAAAGGTTTGATTGCCTTATCTACAGCTAAAGTAGAATATGTGGTTGCTGCATCTTTTTGCACACAAATACTTTGGATGATGCAAACATTGCAAGATATTCAAATGACATGTTCTCCACCCATATCCATTCGATGTGATAATACAAGTGCCATTAGTATTTCGAAAAATCCCGTCATGCACTCCAAGACCAAGCACATCCCCATTAAGTACCATTTTTTACGAGAACAAGTGCTTGAAAAAAAGGTTAAATTGGAGTATGTTCCCTCCAAAGAACAGGTTGTTGATATATTTACCAAACCCCTTCCCAGAGAAACATTTGAATATCTCAAACAAATGCTGGGAGTAGTTTCTACATTATCCTACTGTTAAATCCAATTTTCATAGGAATGTTTTCTATACACAGGTTTCATGAAGCAAAGTTGCATATATACACGAGTTTCTATGGCTGTAGGGGTGCATATGTTTTTGTGATAGAAAAAAATTGGGTTAGACTCAAAATTAGTTTCTGACATGGGTGTTCAGTCTGATTTTGATGGTTATAGTCTATTGATATGCTTAGTTCATTGTTGTTTATTTGACTAATGAAGATGCCTTGATGAATGATTTGTTGACAATGCACAGGTAGCACAGGTTCAGGGGGAGCATTATCATTCAAAAACATTATGCATTGTTGGCATCATGGTTGTTGAATTCAGCTATGGTCTCAGATATTCATATCATTTATTGTAAAAGTCATGTAAATACCTATGGTGTAATTATATGTCTCTTTCTGTCATAGTCCATTAATGAGTCCTTTTGGATAGATGTAATTTTTTAGGCATGTATGAACATTTGGTATATCCCCACTTGGTTGCGTGATTAATGTATGTATGAGTCATTGGTGATAGGAAGGTCATACTCACATAGTTGGGTTATAAAGTCATGTTATTATTTTGAAAAATATCTCTACAGACTCTGCATGTACTCAAGGGGAGCATGGACATCATAGTGTATCTCAAAGGGGGAGAATTTCTTGGTCCGCCCTTTACCCTTGATGTCAAAGGGGAGAGTATCTTGGTGTTGTTTGATATATCTAATACTTTCTACAACTTGATGTAATGAACACCAATATGGTTAGAATCAAGTCCAAAGGGGGAGATTGTTGGCATTATGGTACAGGTGTTGTCCTTGATAGCAACTCACTCGTAGGTCAGTACAAATTTGATAAAGGGCATCTCACATTGTAACAGGTCAATTCAAAGGTAACAGGGAAATGGTTCAGAAGAACAAGATGTTGGAACAAAGGACTATAGATCAGAATCAAGAATTTGAAGAAAAATGATGTTTTAAGTTGTATACACCGGTTCACCTTGTCCAAGTAGCATATACAAGCGAGTTCACAGAACAAAAAGAGCATATACGTATGCATGCACTTTCATAGAAGGAAAAGAGTGTATGGGATGGAAAATCAAGGAAAATAAAGTAAAAGAATACCAAGGGTCAATACCATGGTATTAGCCCACAATATTAAGCGGAGTATCAATTATTTGATCTCGTCCAAGAATACCACAGGTTCTAAGTGTTGTTTTGGTCCGAGGTATTGAGAAAGGCTAAAATTATATAAGGCGGAGAAGATCAAAGGGCCAAGTGTGCAAGTGAAAGGGTTTCTCAATAATACTTCTATCTGAAGTATATTTTATGTTGCAGGGGCTATGATTATGATATGATCTGAAATATTTTATTCACCTTGAATACAAAGATGGATTAGGATCATGAGACCTAAAATGACTTATCATTGTATGATTTGATAATTGTTGGGCTAGATATGAATGCTAATGCGTGTTTTATCCTGTAACTTTTATGATCTAGGTATGATTAAAGTCTGGAATAGCTGTGAAGTTTCAAGTTAGTATTTTCAGATTATACGTTGGTTCGCCTTGGTGAAGGTGCATATACATGCAGGTTCAACTCTTCTAAGTAGCGTATGCAAAAGAAAAGCTTGTTGTTCAGAGATGACTGGTCTGTCTGATCAATGCTGCTATTTTACTATTGTTTGTCAATGATGTCTTCATTAGATCTGAATGTATAAGGAGATTGAGTCTGATTGATTGATTGATTAAGTGAGAAGGGTGATCCTTGCTATTGTCTATTTAGATCTCTATAATTTGACAGTAGATCTTCATAATGTTACTGGTTGGTACAATTTTGATTTATAGGTTTTTATGATTCAGTAATTTTGGAGGTATACATAGGTTTGGTTAAAGGAAGTGGCGTATACATGCAATTTGGCTTCACTAAAGTAGTGTATACATTTTGACATATGATTTTTGAGGTTGCAGTTGGTTCTGGTTGATGATGCAAGTTTCTGGGTTCAACACAGTGTTCTGGTGACAGTGATCTAACTGTTCAAATTGACTGATTATTGGTTGATGCAGTTATTATTGAGTTTGAGCTTCAATGTTATTGATGGATCTAGTGTAAAAGTTTGATGAAACATGGCCTTCATATTGTGTTGTTGTGTACCAGGAGTATCCAGTTTGAAAATTTATGAAATGTGGTCCCTGGAAGAAGAGAGAAGGTCATAGCCTTCTATAGGTTGACGCATACGTACTGGTAAACATATCAGCTAGTACAAGAGCTAGGGGGTTGTAACTCCCTTCCAGTAGAAGCTGGTGAACTAGAGAAGGTTGTAGCCTTCTATAGGTGGGTGCCTATTTACTAGTATGAGTCTGCACCAGTACAAGATTGTAAACATATTTTCTTTATATTAAAAGAAGACAAAGATGACAACAACAAGTTCTTTTTCTCCCGCATTGGGTTTCCACCTTAAATATTGGCGTTCATGTGTGTTGCTAATGTGTGATGGTTTATTCTGTTATTACTACACATAGTTACTATTTAATAAATTATTGATACACTGATTAAAGATCAACACATGATGAATTAACTGAATCATAAGTTCACTAGATATACGCTGGTTGCCTTAATAAAAGTTGCATGCACACGCTAGTTCACTTCACTGAAGTAGCGTATATAAATTTGATTATGAAATGAAAAGTTCTTGGATTGTAAATACTGATTACCACACCCCCACACACACCCACCCCCCCCCCCCCCCCCCCCCCAAAATTATTCCCAACACTTCTTGCTAGAAAGAAGGACATAAGAGCCATAAAGGCTTATTCTTTACCAATCTTTCTATTTTAGAGGTTTAGGGATGTATTCAGAAAGAGAAGATCATTGTGTCTATCAATCCTAGTTGCCAACATAATTTTATCAATGTTAATTTGGAAAAAAAATTGCAAGTTCTAGTAAAACATATCGAAAACACACAGGTTGATAATGAGGATGTTCAAATTTATAAACATTTGAATATTTTTATGGAAAATTATGTGTTGAATTCTAATTTTTATACTTAAAATATGGATAATGTGGATGTTGTTTTGGGATACCCTTGAATGGAAACTGTTGGTATTGTCAATATTAATGTGCAGAAGAAATTTCTGAAGATCTGGTATAAAAAAGAAGAAAATTACATTGCAGGATATTTCCATTAGTAGACAGGTAGCGTCCAAGGAGTCCAAAGCAGAAAACTCTACAAGTACTAACACATTAGATGAGGAGTCTGTGGTGGAAGTAATAATGGAAGACAAGAAAAAAAATAGGTACCATAGAAGGAACTTGATACCACTTAGGTGGGGACTTGAAGGAAGCTACACTATCAATTAATGCTTCAACATGTCACCACCTGCACCACCCAGCAAGAAAACAAACAAAAAGGTGGAAAAGAATTAGCATCAAGGATGAAAACACCTGGAAGGCACACATAGAGGTGCGACAATCCACCTATAACATTTCAATGCAGAGGAACCACAAGAACTAGCTTCCATATCAAGCGAGAGAGATACCGAGAAGATTGAGTGTTCACCTTTCTCTGGGATGGCTAGATGCACATGCATGGTGCCAATGGACTACTCTTTTGAGTAGATCTTATTATTGTTGTTCTTCTCATGTTTCGAGGATGAAACATGCTTAAGGGAGGTGGAATGTAGTATACCTAGGGGGATAATATGGGGTATACCTAGGGGGGATCATATGGGGTACAGAGGGAGGTACCCAAGGGAATAATGTGATGTAATGGGCCATAGTTAATAAATAAAGTGGTTAACCCACATTATGCAAGGGACCATAAGTAGCTAGAGAATAATGTGATAAGTCCATTGTATTGGATGTATGGCATTGAGAGACGTATAGTATTGTATGTGTGAAGCCTATAAAAAGGCTAGAGACTTGACATTGAGATATGTCAAGTATTGGTTTTGTATTGAAAATCAGATGGCTTGTGGAGTGATCTCCTTCCTTAAGGAGTAATTGTATGGTGTTACCATAACTCAAGGGTTTTAATATTAATAAAGATATGGAGTTTTATCTTCTATTATGTTATTTCTAAGGCATATTCTATAATTTTAATATATTTTCATTCCAGATCTACTACATTTGGGCACATCTAAATAAATATATGAAAAGTTAGTAAAACTATATTCTATGAGTATGACAAGTCAGAAAAAATAATTAAGGAATAGACTCTACTTAACAAGGTTATTGAAGGATGAATACTTGGCCTTATATCTTATAAAGGTGTCACAATTAAAGGATCAATTACAAGGACTTGGAGAAGTTGTCTCTGATTTTGAATGAACAACTTACATACCCAATGAATTACCTTTAGGTTGGGGTATTTTTGTGACAATCATCTATTCAAGAAAGGACACTCTAAACTTCGATGAGCTATGGTCTTTGTGCATTTAGAAGAAAAAATATTGAAGGATAAATATGACACCGAATCCAATGAAAATTCTCAAGTTTTTTCTGCTAAAATAAAGAAAAATAATGGGAAGTTTGGAAAGTTTGAACCTTGTCAAAATAACAACAACAATCAGCCACGAGGAAGACTAGATATGTCCAAAGTACAATGCTTTGGATGCAATGAATAAGGACATTTTAAGAGAAATTGTCCTAAAGTTCCTCAAAACAGGAAGAACAATAATATGAAGGAAAGGGGTGGAGCTCACATAGCTGAATAGAATGAAGAACCTAAAAAGAATCCAAAAAATGAAGATCCTAAGGATCTTTACTATTCAAGAACTCCACTACCAGGTTTACTTACATATTATTTTCTCTTTGATTAGAAGATGGAAGTTAGAGTAGCATATGCAATTTCATTTGAAGAGTTTTGGTTTTTTCAAAGTGTGGATTGGGAGGATTAGGGTCTACATTGCCAATTACATCTCATTGGTATAAGTCATCTAGCAAGGATAGACGGATTTAGACCATTTAGCACTCCATAGTTCATGCGACTATTTTTGGCATCATGTTGTTATAAAAGAAGTCTTCTAGCAAGAAAGGATCATAAAGATCCTTGATAGTAACAAATTTATGAAGGTTCGTCACTATGTGGAAGAAACTTTGTAATATAACAAGAGTATATTTCTACTAGAATATTATGGAAAAAAGCATAAAAAAAGCTTGCAGGTATGAAGATAATCGAGTTACAGCATGAAGGTATAATTGATCACTTCTCATATTAAATAAGGAATATCATCTCATACATCATATTCAAGGAAATATGTAGTTCAAAAATGACTAGATGAATATATGAAGGAAGAGGTATGCATATCTTTAGAGCTCTTCATTAGAAAGTAGAATTCATGTCTTTAGAAATATCGTAGGAAGAGATAATTGTACAAATGTGCTTTGTAGCATAATCATGGTATGTCTTGGTTAAGATTGGATAAAACAAAACTCTTCCATTTGGTTTCTTGATACATAGAATCATGATCATGATGATATTGATCAACATTCGATATGGTCTCTTGAAGAACATAAAACATATAACTTCAAAGGGAGCTACAAAGACTCATGGATATGATATTGAAGCCTACTAATTGGTTCATTCCATGAACACATTGATTGATGTTTGAAAGGAAAATAGCATGAAGAAGGATTCTAGTATGACTATAAACCATGCAAAAGGATATCAGAAAGAGCTGGTAGCAGAACATGACATCTTGACAAGAGGATATCATGACTTGGTAACTATAATATTGATGTTTTGATATTGATGATTCGTTTGAGATGTGATTTAGCTACCTAGAAGAACATTTTGTAGAAGTAAACATTGAAAATATGGTAGTTGAGATAATATATCTGCAACTATTTGGTTTAAACTCAATTCTAGAACACATGGATCGAGTGGAAAAAATTGGTTTTGGCTTAGAAGTATATATGAAAGAAATGTGTACACCACGAAGGTAGAAAAGGTAACATGTCACAAGATAGCCTCATGTTGGATCTAGTGATATTCACTTTCCTAAGATGGACAGAGGGAGCTATAAATATCTCTACATTGACTAGTTTGACAATGATACCTTTAATGATGAAGATACTATGAATGATGATTGATGGAAAGCGATATAAAACGCTAATGGCAAGAAACTTGTCACAAAGATAGATCAAGAAAGAGTTTGGATCCATAACATCCAGGAAAGTCAAATCTCAGGTATGATATGATGAACAGAGATAGGAGCCCTTGTAGCTACTACTAAATATCTCCATGAAAGAATGAGTAGCTGATGAATGAGACATAATGAAGCTTATGATTGAGACTAGCTAAATTTTGTGATGATGTCTCCCTGGTTGAGAGGGAGCTAGGATCTACTCCTTATTTAAGAGTGAATGAGGATTTCATCCCTAATTGAGAGGGAGTGATATGGGACACCGTATTCTCCATGTGTCATGCACTAGGCTAGTACTAACAATCGTACATCTAAAGAAGGTGCTGGGATGGATAATGGAGGATTGAATAGGCATCTGGGACTGGTACTCCTTGAAGATTGGGAAGACAAGATAGGAAGTAGTATTGTGGATTGATACTCTTTGAGGATCTGACAAGGTATCCAAAAAAAGAGTAGTCGAAGAGGACCGATATTCTTCGAGGATTAGGAACCCAAGATAAGAATATTCCTGGAAGGACATACCTAGTAAACATCTGAATGGGGTATGTGCCTTAAGAGGCTATGGTGGTGTCGATGTATATGCCTCCCAACATTGTGCTCTAATCTTGGGGAGAGTTAGAACTTGTTAATTATAATAATAAAAAGGGTCTTGGTGTGTTGATATTTGACAATGTTGGTCATGATGTTCATGCTTATAAGATGGCTTATAAATTCAAGGCTTCTTATCATAATATTTCAATTTGAGATTTTCCTTGTACCATTTATGTAATGATGAATACCTCAGTTAAGTGAGAGTGTTGGAAAATGTAACTAGGTTTGGTCTTCATAATTTTTATTATTATGTATTTTATGTAAAAAGCAAAATAAGAAAGAGAAATATTATTTTTCATGCTCAAGTCATTCTATTAATTAGGTCAAGCATGTTCTTGATGCTTCTAGGATTTTCTGAGCTAAAAGGATATTTGTCATGAGTCAAATTATTGTACTAGAATCATGTCCCATTTGGACTTTTTTTTGTATCCCAAAGGAACCCAATAGCTCGCCTGACATGTAGCTACTAGTAAACCTCTGGGGGTCTACAACTTGTCCTCCTCTTCATAAATTGGGTCACAAATGGGAGATTTGAACCTTGGATCTCTCAACTTTCATAGATTTCACATTACTTCTATCACTAATTGAGTTGTCCCCTTGGGACATGTCCCATTTGGATTTTGAAAATAAAGTGATTTTTATTTTTTTTTGAGTAAAAAATGTCATTTTTCCCCAAAAGACCACGTTGGCCCTACCCAGACAAGTCAACCCTAGAAGGGACCTATTTGACCTTTTGGATGTGTATAATAGAGGATAGATTGACTTCATTTTGAGACATTTAAGCAAGTTCAATTTCTGTGCCAAGAAGAGAGGGAAAAAATAGTGAAGAAGACCTAAAGTGAAATAGAGAGAGCGAGGGCCAAAAGAGAAGAAATTCTTGCCACACACGGGAGAAATTTTCCCTAATTTTTGTCACACATGCAAAGTTTAGATTGAATTGTAGGGGGTGAAAAACTGAAATTAGAGAAAATCTGGAAGGCTTTGTCTTGTGTTGACTTGGTTTGACTTTGATTTGTTGGAAGAGCTTGAAAGGAGGGCTGACTTGGGTCTCGTGGGAGGTCTTAGTCTTGTTGGTTGGGTATTGGATTACTTATTTTGATATTACTCTATAGGAATAGAAGAATTTTATTAGGTTTTCCACTTGGAGGGGTTTTTCCTTGGCTTGGAGCCTACATCTTGTGTTCATTATTTCTTTTTTGATCTTCATGGTTTATGGTTTTGGTAATTGTTTGATGAAAAGAACATAATAAATTAATAAGAAGCCAACCTAACTTCATAGGAAATTATCAAAGTAAAGATAAATCACTCTAATTGCTTCCTAACTAATTTCTCAACACGACGTTGTTGTCATTTTGTTTAGACATGAGAGTAGAGCATTGCTTACCGCTTGATTGAATATTTATTTTTAGATGGGAAATTTTGCTAACCAAGAACCGTCTGCCCACCTTCACTATCTTATTCACATTGTTATTTGTATGTGTTCAATGGCACACTATTAATATCAACCCCGTGCTCTTTTTGTCCTATAATATTGAAATAAAACCAACTTAAATTTGTCTTAATTTCAAATCTATTAAGTGCAGAGAGGGATCAAATCCCCTGAGATTCAAATTTCTTTTAGAGCAAAAAGAGAATTTTATTTTAATGCAGGGTTATTTTTGTTTTTGTGCTTATTTTGACTGAGTAAAAAAGTTTACGTGACGTTACATTACATTACGATATATATCTACCATACTGGGTTGGAAAACACATCTTGTCGCAATAAAATTATGAAAGAATTATAAATATAAATTAATAATTAAATTATAAACTATAGTTAATTATTAAACTAGCCTAGATCCATCTTACTTCTGATCAAGATCAAATCTCTTAAGATGCAAATTTCTTTTAGAGTGAAAAAATATTTGATCCCTTTGGACGATGGGTAGATTTGGAGTTAAGATGAATCTAGACTAGTAATATTAGAATTTAAATTAAATCCCTTGATACATGACCCATCATAGTAATATTGGAAGGATAGGCGTCACGCTGGAGTCTGGGATCCCGTCTCCAATTCCAGTGGTCTCGAGACATCTCGGTCCTAGGCTAAACTATGAGTTCCTGGTATATGTGGCTTGTGGGTTGTTGCATATATCTGGGGAGGTTGCTAGTTCCCCATCAAATTTTACATTGAAAATATTATAATTTAAATTAATTTTCGATAAATAAAAAAGTTGATATATTATATATTTATGTAAAATATTATTAAAAAATAATATAAAATAAAATTAATAAATATAAAAGATGATACTTTTATATGTCCATGTCTATTAAAAAAAAACCAAAATAAAATATATTTTTATTTATAAGGGGAAAATTATTGTATTTATAAAAAACAAATAATTTAATTTTTAAATTATAAAATTGAATACATATTTTATTTAATAAGGGGAAATTATTGTATTTATAATAAATAATAATTTAATTTTTTAAATTGAAAAACTAATCAATATTATTGATAAATTTAAAAGGTTTTTGATTTTTTTATTTTTTTTTTAAGTATATATCTCTATATGTTGGCATTATGACATAGGTTTGGCACTATGACACAGGTGTTGTCCTTGCTGGCAACTCACTCAGATGGCAGAGCACATTTTAAGCTCTTGGAATGAAAGGAAAAGAGATATACGCAGGTTCCTCTTAACTAGATCGCGTATACACGCGGGATTTCCAATCAAAAGTCGCGTATGCATATGCACGCACTTTCATGCATGGAAAAGCACGTACATGAGGAAAAAATATTTTTTAGTCCTTGGTATTTGGACCTATGGTTTTGGACCATGGTATCTCATCCAAAGTATTGAACCCAGATATTGCGCCCCAGGTATTGGTTCTAAGTGGTTTTGGACCATGGTATTGAGTAAGGCCTAAGACTATAAAAGGGGAAGGAGATCATTAGGCAAAGGCATTCACTCAAGTATTGAATATCTAATGAAGAGCAAAATCTAGAATACTGGTGATTGGGTTGTGGTGCATAGCTGGATCTGAATTAAGGAAGAACCTGAGCGCTAGAAGAAGGATAAGTTCTATTGTTGGGTCAAGATCTTAAGGCTTGAATAGTAGTCTCTTTGTGTGATTTTGATCTGTTATATTTGACGCATGACTTGATCTATAAATCTGATAATCTGGGTATAATTGATGTCTGAATAAGTGAAAAGGATAAATTATCTTTTATAGATCTGTAAAGTAGAGGTGCGTATACATGCTGGTTCAGTTAGTCAAAAAAGCGTATACGCTGGTTGGCCTTAAGACAGAAAATACAGAAGCGTATGCATGTAGGTTCTACATATTTAAGTAGCATACGTCTCATGAAATATGTTTTAGCTACTTCTATTTATTGCTGCAGTGTTTTGGGTTTAGGATTGGTTTCTGGTTACTGTTAATGTATTCATGTTACAACACTCAGAGAAGTAATTGTTTGATTCAACAAAGGAGATTGGTTGATGTAGATGTATTTTATGTTTGACTATTGTGGATCCAGTCTGAAAATTTATGAAACGTGGTCCCTGGAAGAAAAGAGAAGGTTGTAGCCTTCTGTAGGTTAGCACCTACGTACTAGTACATCAACTAGTACAAGAGCTAAGGGGTTGTAGCTCCTTCCAGGAGAAGCTGGAGAATGAGAGAAGGTGTAGCCTTCTGCAGGTAGAAGCTTGCGTACTGGTATAAACTGCCACCAGTACATAAATATTGTAAAATAATTTTCTTATTAAAAAGAAGATAGAGACGAATTGCAGCAAGTGATTTTCACCACATTGGGTTCCACCTTATATCTGTGTCCATGTGTGTGATGATCTGTTCGTTTAACTGCACCTGTTTACTGTCTTATGATTAATGAAGTTCTGATGCATTGATTAAAGATCAACATTTAATGAATCACAAGTCTACTGATATACGTTGGTTGCCTTAGACAACACAGTAGCATATATACACAGTTTCCCATAACGAAGTAAGCGTATAAAATCTGATTGTGAAATGAAATTGATTGATAATACTGATTCACCCCCCCCCCCCTTCTCAATATTATTTCCAGCAATTGGTATTGGATCATGTCCTTCAAAAGAAGTTTGATTGCTTGGAGGAAGATTTATCATCATGAACAATTACGAAAAAGAGGCATCTATCAGGCCACCAATATTTGATGGGAGCAACTTCGTCTATTGGAAGGTAAGAATCACAGCGTATCTTCAATATCTTGGTACAGAAGTTTGGGATATCGTGGAAGAAAGATACACATTTCCATCAGCAACTCCTATAGATACGACTGGTAAGAAGCAGTATGAAACAAATGCAAAGGCTGTCAATACTTTATTAGGGAGTTTATCTCAATCAGAATTTGTCAAGGTTATGCAGCTCAAAACCACTAAAGAAATATGGGACAAGATCATTCTAAGCTATGAAGGAGACGATTAGGTAAAGAGTGCAAAACTACAATCTCTCAGAATTCAATATGAAAATCTTAGAATGCACAATGATGAAAGTGTGGCTAATTATTTCTTACGTATAGATGTGATTGTTAATCGTATGAAAAACTTGGGTGAAGAAATAAAAGAAGTTACTTTGGTTGAAAAGGTTCTAAGATCTTTGTCTTCTAAGTTTGAATCAAAAGTTTCTGCCATAGAAGAAAAGTAGAATCTACAGAGCATTACCATGTCATAGTTGCACAAAATCCTAACTGATTTCGAAATGAGAAAAGGGGGACCATCAGATAGGAGAGAAGCCACATTCAAAGCTTTAGGAAAATGAGATTACAATGAGTCAGGACATATGTTAGAAGGAGAGGAAGAATCAAACTTTGTCAAGAACCTTCAACGGGGTTCTGGAAGATTCAGAGGTAAGCTACCTTTCAAATGTTTTGCTTATGGAAGAGTCGGTCGCTATGCAACCAAGTGTCCTCATAAAGATAAGCTTGACAAAGGTAAGGAACCAATTATATGGAATAGAAAACAGAGTCTAAGTAATAAGAGCTATTATACACATGAAGACAATGATGGATTTTCAATTAGTGATGAATATGAACAATGTAATGATTATAGACTTTTGATGGATTTGGAAGATGATGATTTGTTGGATGCTATAGATGAAGATGATCTTTATGAAGAAATTTCTAAACTTAAAATATGTTTAGAAGAAAAGAGCATGATCATAGATACTCTAACATTCCAACTTGCTAAAAGGGAAAAACACAATGAAAATTTAGAATGTGAAATTGTGGGACTTAGAAAAGATATTGAGAAAACAAAAGCTCTTAATCTTAGATTTGCTAAAGGACCTGAAACTTTAGATGAGATTATCAAAGTGCAGCGTTCTCCTCTAATCAAGACAGGTCTTGGATATTCTGAAGAAGCATCTCAAGCACATAAGCCATCCACCTCCAAAAGTTATCTAGATGCAGCAAGGAGAAGTGAACAGGTTGACAATCAACAACAAAAGCATAAAGCAAATCACCAGGTAAATCAGGGCCAATCTACTTCAAGGATGAATAGAGATCACCAAGTAAATCGGGGGCAATCTACTTCAAGGATGAACAAAAGTTACAACCAACCATAGGTAAATCACTCTCAATTTGCCTATGGAAACTACAATCACCTAGATGGTAGGTTTGATAATCGCAGGAATTTCTTCAATGGCCAATGTTTCTCTTGTCATAACTTTGGACACAAAGTTGTTCAATGTGTTGCCTACAAGACCATCATGATTAGAGAAGCACGAAATCAAAGGAGTGTGACTGGGATCATGAAAAGGACCTATAATAACTTTTCTGCCCTTGAAAATGAAATAGAATGTTCTATTTGTAACAACTTCGGTCATGAAGATTCTAAATGCAGGAGTAGGTTTTGGCAAACAACTCAGAAGGAGCAAGCTTCATTGAGTCCCAAAACATGGAGAAAGAAAGAACTGCAACCAGAAATATGTGGTATAGCCTTATATAAGGAAGCACAGGAAAATCATTGGTACATTGACAGTGGATACTTGAAACATATGACAGGTGATAAAGAAAAACTTCAGTCATATAGTGCCTTAGAAAAGGAAAGGAAGGTCTCATTTGGAAATGACCACCCTGCACTCATAAAAGGTAAAGGTTTTGTTCTTTTGAAAGAAAAGGTCAAAGCTGGAAATGTTATGTATGTTGATGGCTTAAAGCATAATCTATTGAGTGTTAGTCAAATGCGTGATCAAGGAAATGAGGTAATATTTCAATCAAATGGATGTATTGTTCGTGAGCTTGATACAAGAGAAATAGTGATCAAAGGCATAAGAACTCCAAATAATTTATACATACTCAAGGGAGGACAACAACAATGCTATATAAGAAAGAATGATGAACATTGGCTATGGCACAGAAGATTGGGGCATCTAAGCTTCTCTCAGATAAGGAAAGCATGCAAATATTAGGCGGTTCGTGATCTTCCTGACATTAGAATTCTAGAAAATACAATATGCAAATCATGTCAGTTTGGCAAGCAAACCAGAACTAATTTCCCTGAGAAGGAAGGATCAGCTAGTAAGCCACTTGAACTTGTCCATACTGATGTATGTGGTCCATCTAGGAAAAGGTCACCTCGAGGAGAAGAATACTTCATATTATTCATTGACAACTTTTCCAGGATGTGTTGGATAGGACTCTTGAAACATAAAGATGAAGCTTTCAAAAAGTTCAAAGCATTCAAAGCTTTGGTTGAAAACGAATTAGATCACAGAATCAAATGCCTCAGGTCTGATCGAGGAGGGGAATTTACCTCGGATGAATTTTTCAATTTTTGTGAAGAACATGGAATAAGAAGGGAATTCTCTACTACAAGGACTCCTCAGCAAAATGGAGTAATAGAAAGGATGAACAGAACGGTTCAAAAAATGGCTCATGCTATGCTTGATGAGTTTGGAACTCCTGCAACCTTTTGGGGTGAAGCTGCATTTGTTGCTGTTACTATTCTCAACAAGACAAACGTCCAGGTGAACAACACTGAGACTCCTCGTGAACTTTGGTATGGTAAGACTCCTACAGTAAAATACTTCAAAATTTTTGGAAGCAAATGTTACATCAAAAGGACTGATGAAAACCTTGGCAAGTTTGAACCTAGAGTAGATGAAGGCATTCTCCTTGGTTACTCTCTCCATAGCAAAGGATATAAGTGTTACAATAAAAGACTTGGAAAACTTGTCGAAAGTATTGCTGTAATGGTTGATGAAGAAGGAAACAATCCTAGGCAAGTAAAATCTGGAGATTTCGAAGATGATGAGGACTATCCTTCAACATCAAATCAGACTTATGATGAAGAAGAAACATATGAGGCACTAGAAGAACAGATAAGGGTAGAAGAAAAGACTCCATCCAGGTATGTCCAAAAGACTCATCCAAAGACTCAAATTTTGGGGCAGAAAGAGGCAAGTGTACAAACAAGAAGAACTATTTTAGAAGCTTCAAGTTATCTAGCGTTGCTCTCCTCCACTAAACCATAAATGTAAGTGAAGCATGCAAATATGAATGTTGGGTCAAGGTCATGAATGAAGAACTTGAGCATATTGAAAAGAATAACACTTGGGAATTGGTTCCTAGACCAAATGATAAGAATGTCATAGGGACAAAATGGATATTCAAAAATAAGTTGAATGAAAATGGAGATGCTATTAGAAACAAGGCCAAACTTGTTTGTAAGGGTATGCTCAACAAGAAGGCATAGAATTTAAAGAAACTTTTGCACCAATTGCTAGACTTGATGCTATAAGAATGTTCCTTGCTCTTTCTAGCTTTCAGGAGTTCAAAGTATATCAAATGGATGTGAAATCTACTTTTCTAAATGGAGACTTAGAAGAAGAAGTGTACATTGAGCATCCAGATGGATTCATCCTTGGGAATGATCCAAAACTTGTATGCGGACTCAAAATGGATCTCTATGGTCTTAAACAGGCTCTAAGGGCTTGGTATTTTCGGTTGGACAAATATCTCCATAAACAAGGTTTTTCAAAAGGATCAATAGATAGCAATCTATATATAAAAATTAATAATGATAAATTGCTAATACTTGTTATGTATGTTGATGATATCATTTTTGGTAGCAATGAAGAAACCATGAGTCTAAACTTTGCTTTGGTGATGCAGAAAGAATTTGAAATGTCCTTACTTGGTGAGCTCACATATTTTCTTGGTTTACAAGTCCAACAAAACAAAGACGGTATTTTTCTATCACAAACCAAGTATCTCAAGCAGATCTTGAAGAAATATGGTATGGAGAATTCGAAACTAGTATGTACCCCTATGGTAATAGGATGCAGCCTCAGCGCAAATGATGAATCAGTAGCAGTGCATCAACCAACCTATAGATCCATGATTAGTAGTCTGCTCTATCTGACAGGTACCCGACTAGACATCATGCATGCAGTGGGAATAGTTGGAAGATTCCAGGCAAATCCAAAGGAAGCACACCTTCAGGCAGTTAAGAGGATTTTCAAATATCTTCAGGGAATGCAAAATTATGGCTTATGGTATCCTAGAGATACAGATATTGTAGGAATATACAGGGTAAGTTCCTCAGACAGAACACCAAAAGGACACCGCTCACAAATAGATCACAGATCAATACACCAGTATTTTGACGTGGTTAAAACCCTCAGAGAGGGAAACAGTGCACGGCTTGTGCCAACATGGCTGCTACAGGCAATTTATTAATAAAAGAATGAAAATTTACATAAGCTTCTCTCATGCACGGTGAACCTACAAATGACCCTCCATGTGCTTT
>APFE031352450.1:1535-35338 GCA_000404065.3 Pinus taeda | reverse complement strand
CATATACAAATGCAGATTGGGCAGGAAGCGTGGATGACAGAAAAAGCACTAGTGGTGGTGCATTCTTTATGGGTTCCAGATTAGTATCTTGGTTCAGCAAGAAACAAAGCTCAATTGCTTTATCTACAGCTGAAGCAGAATATGTGGCTGCTGCATCTTGCTGCACACAACTCCTCTAGATGATGCAAACTTTGCAAGATCTTCAAATCACTTGTACTCCACCTATCTCCATTTTATGTGATAATACAAGTGCAATCAATATTTCAAAAAATCCAGTCATGCATTCAAAGACCAAGCACATACCTATCAAATATCATTTTCTCTAGGAACAAGTGCTTGAACAGAAGGTCAAATT
Organism: Pinus taeda; assembly: GCA_000404065.3. NCBI lineage: Eukaryota > Viridiplantae > Streptophyta > Pinopsida > Pinales > Pinaceae > Pinus > Pinus taeda. The sequence continues at coordinate 34,983 of APFE031352450.1, read as the reverse complement.
GGAGTATGTTCCCTCCAAGGAACAGGTTGCTAATATACTCACCAAACCACTGCCCAGGGAGACATTTGAATACCTTGGAAAGAAGCTGGCAGTAGTTGATGCATCATCTTGCTGTTGAAACTTATATATTTCAAAGAAAAGTGGTTGTACGCGAGTTTCATGAGGAGCATCCGCGTACATACACCGATTTCTGTGGTTACAGTCACGTATATGTTGGTTTGAAGACAATCAGTGGGCCAGGCTCAGGATGAAAAGAGTCCGATATGGGTCTAACAGAGACCATCTAGCACAGGTTTAGGGGGAGCATATATACTTCTAATAATGCATTGTTGGCATTATCTTAGAAGATCTTGGTTCAAGTTCACAATTGTTTGTGGTTTTAGGTGGAATAGGTGCAGAGGGAGAACATGGTTGCTGGTCTGCATGATGATTGACAGATGCTACTGATGATAGTTGTTGATGACTATCATAGTCTTGTTGTAGATATTTCATTTCTATGTCATGTATTTCTTTTCTTATCAAGGTCATGTAATGGCCTACCTTGGTTTCCCCACTATGCCTGGGATGGATGATGTAATGTTCTTGTTTTATCATGTGTAAACTTTTGGTGTATCCCCACTTGGCTGGGTGGATGAGTCAATATTGGTATATCCCCACTTGGTTGGGAGATGGATGTATGTATGATTCTTTAGTGATAGGAAGGGCACTTATGGTATATAAAGTCATGTTCCTTCTTGTAGAACATCTTTTTGCAGACCTTGCCTACAGGCAGGGGGAGCATCGACAACACAGTAGAGCAGAGATTTAAGCATGTACTCAGGGGGAGCATAACCCTTTGCCCTTGATGTCAAAGGGGGAGAATGATTTTGAGTGACTTGGGGTTTCCATCAAGTCCAAAGGGGGAGATTGTTGGCATTATGACATAGGTTTGGCACTATGACACAGGTGTTGTCCTTGATGGCAACTCACTCATATGGAAGATCATAGTTTAAGCTCTCAGAATGAAAGGAAAAGAGATATATGCAGGTTCCTCTTAACCAGATCGCGTATACACATAGGATTTCTGATCAAAAGTCGCATATGCGTATGCACGCACTTTCATGCACGAAAAAGCACGTACATGAAGAAAAATTATTTTTTAGTCCTTGGTATTTGTACCTATGGTTTTGGACCATGGTATCTAGTCCAAAGTATTGAACCCAGGTATTGCACCCCAAGTATTGGTTCTAAGTGGTTTTGGACCATGGTATTGAGTAAGGCCTAAGACTATAAAAGGAGAAGGAGATCATTAGGCAAAGGCATTCACTCAAGTATTGAATATCTAATGAAGAGAAAGATCTAGAATACTGGTGATTGGGTTGTGGTGCATAGCTGGATCTGAATTAAGGAGGAACCTGAGCGCTAGAAGAAGGATAAGTTCTATTGTTGGGTCAAGATCTTAAGGCTTGAATAGTAGTATCTTTGTGTGATTTTGATCTGTTATATTTGACACATGACTTGATCTATAAATCTGATAATCTGGGTATAACTGATGTCTGAATAAGTGAAAAGGGTAAATTATCTTTTATAGATCTATACAGCAAAGGCGCTTATACACGCTGGTTCAGTAAGTCAGAACAGCGTATATGCTGGTTGGCCTTAATACATAAGCGTATGCATGCAGGTTCGACATATTTAAGTAGCGTACGTCTCATGAAATATGTTTTAGCTACTTTTGTTTATTGCTGCAGTGTTCTGGGTTCAGGATTGGTTTCTAGTTACTGTTAATATATTCAGGTTACAACACTCAAAGAAGTAATTATTTGATTCAGCAAAGGATATTGGTTGATGCAGATGTATTTGATGTTTGACTATTATGGATCCAGTCTGAAAATTTATGAAACGTGGTCCCTTGAAGAAAAGAGAAGGTTGTAGCCTTCTGTAGGTCAACACTTACGTACTAGTACATCAGCGAGTACAAGAGCTAAGGGGGTTGTAGCTCCCTTCCAGGAGAAGTTGGAGAACGAGAGAAGGTTGTAGCCTTCTGTAGGTAGAAGCCTGTGTACTGGTATAAGACTGCACCAATACAAAAATATTGTAAAAATAAGTTTCTTATTAAAAGAAGATAGAGACGAATTGCAGCAGGTGGTTTTCACCCACATTGGGTTTCCACCTTATATCTTGTGTCCATGTGTGTGATGATCTGTTCTGTTTTACTGCACCTGTTTACTATTCTTATGATTAATGAAGTTCTGATGCACTGATTAAAGATTAACATTTAATGAATCATAAATCTATTGATATACACTAGTTGCCTTAGAAACAGTAGCGTATATACGCAGTTTTCCATAACTGAAGTAGCGTATACAAACCTGATTGTGAAACGAAATTGATTTGATAATACTAATTCACCACCCCCCCTCTCAGTGTTATTTCCAACACTATATATGTTTGAAATGTAATTATTTATTGCTATTATACTTATATATTGTATTCATATTTATAAATGTTTTTAAAAGGTGTTTTTGGAGAATATATACTTTATAAGGTTTTTGTTTAGTTTATAATAGTATATTATAATAAGAGTTCATGTGGTAGTTTAGTTACCGATGATCATGTTATTAAATATTATGTAAATAATGAGATACAAGGTTCAAATTTCCTTGATTAACTAGTGCCCATGGTAGGGGTGTACGTAGGCACCTAAAGTTTATATTGGTAGTAGTTGAAATTGACTCATATCATGCAAGTAAGGCACTGGCCCAATTTTTGATTCCTCTAAGTACACATAAAATAATAAAGTGAAATAAAATATTATTTAACTATAATGTTTTAAAGAATATCGATAAACACACGTGAGAGAGAGCACACCAAAATTTAGTGGAAGAATGTTGAGTTGATATCCATTTCCAAAGGAAATTGGAAATTTTCTTAATCTATTAGTGCCTACAGTTTTAGGGAAGATATGATGTTACAACCAATTAAAATTCACTACTTAAGTCAAAATCAAGACTTCCACAAGTTTTAAGTTTTTGAATTTTGATAATTTTTATTACTAGCATTCCTCGGTAGTGATGGAAGTGAATGACAAAGTGCATTAGGGTGGTGATGTTATTTAAAGGTGAAATTTTTCTTGGATGGAAAATAATTACTTCAAAAAATATTTTAGCAAATATAAATATAAATATGAATGGATGCATGGTCGATGGATATGATGTAAGTGATCCAAAAATATCTCGTGAAATCTTCAAACGTTTGTTGGAATATGAGGAAATGAATTATTGATGTTATATATCAAGACATTTTCATGAATCAATTAAAGGTTGGAAACCACTAGTTTATATAAGATCCATAATCCAAAGTCCATGAGAGAGTCATTACCTCAATAATTTACAACAATAAAGGCTCATTAACTCTTAATGGAAAGATCTCAAGAATGAGGTTGCATCCATAATGCATACAAAATTCACCCATAGACTTAGATGAGGAACAACCTTCTAGTTGAGATGACTATTGAAGAACCAAACCTCCTCAATAGTCTTTGTAAGGTTTCTCATTGTAGTCAAGCTATGCAAACATGTTTATTTTAGATGTCTAAGACAAACTATTGAATGATTTCCTACCTTTTCTATTTGGGTTATAGGAGTATGAAAATAACAAGGGTAGAATCTTATGGACCATTAAGTTTTTGGAATTGGATTTAATATATCCTTATTAGTTTTCATATTCTCTGTGTGTATTCAATGACATTACATATTTTAGAATTTTTTTGTTGATGGTAAAACTCTAAAGGTAACACATATGCATGACTAAAGTGTATGAGTATAGGAAGCATTTAAAAGTATATTAAATAATAGGAACACATAACAAATTTTAATATATTGAATGGTATTTTACATCTCTAATTTTCCATCTCAATTGTTCTTTATTGGCTCTTATTAGTTCGCTCTTTTATGGATGTTACAAGTTTTAGTAAATGCAGGCAAGGGGAAATACAGATGAGGTAAGCTATCACTTATCAAGCAAAACAAATTCATGATAGGAAAACTTGGCGTAGAAGGTGGAACAACAAAACAAGTAAACAACATAATTGCAGGACATGATAACATTAAAATGTAACAAACGGGTCTTTTCATGAGACGATCAAGTAGCTAGTACAATGGGATGTTATCCCCTCCACCTCGTTTTCATTTTTATTTAAGCTTGAGGGGGGTAGTTCAATTGGCAATTGCCATGATATGAAGTATTATGTAAACAATGAGATTCAAGGTTCAAATCCCCTAGGTCAAACTAACAAAAAAAATGCAACAAAGGAGAAAAGGCATGCCCCCAAAGCGGGGAAAAGGAAATGCCGAAATGAAAGAGTATGCATTGTTTTAAAATAAGAAAAGTATTTTGGATGGTTCATGATTAACTAATAGAGGATATTTTAATTAGGTTTCACAAACAACCAGTTAAAATAATTTTTAGTGGGTTATGTGCTAATGGACATACTATGTGAAGGTGTGATGATGTAGCTCATAAGATACTCATTAATCATAATATTTGTCCCAAATCAACAATGGAGGGGGTTTCTAATGGAGATATCACAAGATTCAAATAAAAGGCTCCATGGTGAACCCAAATGAGACATGTGGGAAGATAGAGATTACACACAAATTATTTGACAAAATACCTCAACTAGATTGCATTTCTTGGGAAGCTATGATTGCAAGGTATGTGCATAATGGGTTGGAGGAGGAGGCATTAAAGCTTTTCAAAAAATGAAACTAGAGGAGTTAATACCATGCTTGAAAATGTATTCCATTAATAGATAACTGATTAAAAATGGATTTCAATCTAATATGTTTTTGGAGAGTGCTCTTGTAGGCATGTTGAAGTAGGGCTTCCTTGGATGTTTAATTGCAAGAGAGCACAAGGTTTCATCATTGAACCATGTCAACCAAGATTGTTTTTCTAGAAAAAAACACTTTCACCTCTTTTCATCATCAAAATGCTTTGATTGTTTTTTTTGCTTAACAAGAGTTAGGTAACTATAAATGGAAGACAAAATTTGTGGGTGATACCTTAGGTGTGTGCATTCCAACTATTCAACAAGACAAAGGATTTTCTCAAATTTTGGAGGAATTCTTTCTTACCTAGGGTATGGAAATAAATAGAGCTAAATATCTATTTTTTTCTTTAATATGCCTTTGGATGTGCAGAAACATGTTGCAAAGACACTTGGTTACCAAATCAAAAAATTTCTAGCAAAATGCCTAGGAGCACTACTATGGATATTTCCCTCAAACTCAATTTATGGAAGGATCTCATCAGAAAATTCAACAACAAGTTAACCAGATGGACCTTTCGATTACTAAACTTGGAAGGAAGAGTAATCATCCTCAAGTTAGTTTTACAAGCTTTTCCCATATATTTATGCTTTGCTATGATGGCTCCCTCTTCCATCCTTAATTCAATCAAGAGCTTGTAGTGGTATTTCCTATGTGGAGAAAAATTGGAAAAACAATCAGCATTTGTAGCTTGGGATAGGATTTTCAGACCCAAAATAAAGGGAGGTTTGGGGCTAAGAGTTCCTTCAAATTTAGCTATAGTTATGGGACCAAATATCTGGTGGAATTGGGTCTAAGGAGGTTAAGAAATTTGGAAATGTATATGAATGAGGAAATGTGCAAATCATGTTATTATTATGTAGCTCATAAGAATTACTTCTCCCAAGAAGGCGCCTTCATTTGGAATCTAGAAAAAAAGGAATGCATTTGACACTACAACACTACTTCTGGGAAATTATTGATGGATAAACAACCACGTTTACAAAGGACTCATGGAAATAGCTCCAAAAATTCCAAGACCAAAATAAATTAATGGATCTGTACCTCCGCATGACTTCCTAAGGCCTTAACAAAGTCAAAGATTATTGGGATGCCTCTAACTTGGATCAAACATGGAAAAAATGGTTAATTCCAAGGGAATAGAACCCAAAATTAAACCAGGGAGGAGGCTTTGTCAAACTTTTGGTGGAAGCTTCAACAAAGACTCATCTCGATACCCAACTTAGCTGATAAATTATGATGGGTTATAGGCTAAACGATTCCTTTTCCTTCTATGAGGCCTAGAGCTTGGAAGCGGGTTTCAAAGAATCGTTAAAATATTATATCTAGAGATGCATCTAGCAAATAAATCTATGGCCAAAATTCTCCATATTCATATGGCTCCTAGTTTAAGGGAAAACCTAACTTGGGACAACATTTAGAAAAACAAGCATATGGGTCCCTCCTACTATTCTCTGTGCCTTTAGGAAGTTGAAAATATGTAGCACATATTCAATAGCTTCCCATATTCTAATAATCTATGGAGCGATCTAGATGCTAACATAAAGATATCAGACCGTGATCTACCTAGTATCCCTCACACCATTAACAATCGCAGGGTTCAAGCATTTAATGATCCTATCTAAAGCTACATTTGGACTCTCCTTTTGGACATACTCCATTGGGATATTTGGAAAGAGAGGAATCATTGCATATTCAAGCATCACTCACTCCCTCTTGACTCTCCTTTTTATCACAATTCAAAAGAATGTAAAGGAATCAATTGCCACACATTCCTAGTTAGATCAAGATCAATAGACCTCAGGAAGGGAGGCCCTGTTGCTTAAAAGCTAGTTCCCTATTCTAAGAGTTATGATTTCCCCTCGCCTCTTTTTGCTACAATGCTTATTCCCTATTCCTAGGGCCCTCCTCCCCCTAATTTTCTAAACCTCAATTTTGACAACACTTTAAAAGGCAACCTAGGTGAGGTTAACTATGGAGATATATTCTAAGATCATTTGGGATCCCCTATCAACATTTATTTAGGATTTATAGGATACAACAATAACAATGTAGTAGAATTGAAATCCCCAAAAGAGGAACAATTGATTTTCTAGACTCAAGGCTACACCAAACTTATGGTGGAGGGAGATTCTCAACTAGTTATAAAATTGATCTGCAAAATCTTACATGGAACCCAGATAAACAAAATATCTCATGGTTAGAGACTTGAAAACCTACCAATACGAGTAGCATCGCTCCTTCCTTCCATTATGGTGATCATCCCTATTCACTTCAAAAGAAATGGAAATAAAATTGCAGATTAGTTATCCAATTAGTGATGCGTCTCGTTGGCTTTTCATATCTCCTCATGGAAATCCTTCCAATATTCTCCCCTCAAGCAAGAATGTTGGATCATATCTAAGAAAAAAAATTCCCTGACGATTATATTTCTATCTTGTTCCTTCATGCTTTTTGTTTGTATCTCTCAATTTATAATTGACCTATGTGGCCCATTTTTAGTTTTTATATCAACAAGCAAAAATATGTCCTTTGTTATTTTGAAAGGGTTGATATTATGGATATGATCTGGTTTTCCTAGTGATAGACTGACCCAGAACTCCATGACTTAATATTTCCTTCATGTTTTTAGGCAATACAAAATATTTAACACCCCACTTGCACCCCCTGAAGAAAAAAATAAAATTAAATAAAAAATTAAATTAAATAAAATTAAATAAATAATAAAATAAATAAATATATAATATTATATATATATATATATATATATATATATATATATATAATAAAAATAAAAATAAAATATAAAATTGGGAAGATGAAATCCATCGAATGTATGAAATTTGAAAAGGGAAAAGAAAGAAGGTGAGTAATAACATCAAATTAAAAAATAGGACCTTTGTTTTCCAATATATAATGGAAAATTGTCGCATGACTAAGATCAACCATTCAGAAAAACCAAAGTAAAATCAATAACATCATGATGACATTGCAAATTATACTATGACTAACATCACCATTTGAAAAATATTTTAAATAGTGGTTAATGATAAGACTCAAATTCATTAAAAGAGGGGCAAAATAATTCATAGATAATTCTCTAACAAAATATAGACTAGGGAGACACATAGGGAGGGGAGTTTAGGGAGCATAGGGTTGGGGGGCTTAAACCCTAACCACCTCTTCCCTTTTTTTCGTGCCTCCTTTCCTATGCACCGCCAGGGTCTTCATCACATTTTGAGTTTCCAATGTTGGCAATGATTTAGTGGTATGCCAATTTTGGCCTTCTCCGTTTGTGGTTTTTTGTGGCCTCCTATTTCGATAGGGTCCTCTTTACTGTCACTGGAGTGTCTGGTGTTTCCCAAGGTTCTGCATTGATATGCCACCACTTGAGTGTTGTCGTTGTTTCTTTTTCCTTTTGTTGCTTGTACCTTCTCATAGGGATGTTGTCACGGTCTTGTTGTTGGGTTTTATGCATTGTTTCATTTTGTTTCGATGGTCATTTTAGGGCTATTTACATGGGCTATTTGGGAAGTCCATGCCTATTTTCTGATTCTTTTGGAGGGTTCGTATGTAGGCCGTTGTGCCTTATTATGTATATGTGGGGCTATTTTCAGTCCTTTTGTTATTTGGTGTTTTTCGACCTTGTCTCTGTTCTTGCAAGTTTTTTTGGGTGCCCTACGATTTGTCTTTCTTGTGTAGACCCTAGGTCTAAAAAATATTTGCTTGAAAATTTCAGGTATTACCTCATAGAATGGTGTTTGTATTGCTCGAATGGGTTCTTTTCTAGTAGGATTTTTGCTATTTTCACTGTATGTATATGAATGTGATATCACATATGAAAAATGTAATTTCATTCCTCCCTGATGAATAAAATTACGTATTGTTTTTCTATAGAAAAAAAAAATATAGACCAAGACTTCAAAACGAAAACGAAAACTTGACATCGACCTTAGACATTAAACTGATATGTTACATGTGGCATGTTCAAATCTATCACAGTTAGGAGAAAATACCTCTACAAAATATATATATTTTCTTCATAATCTATATGAAAACATCATTAAACATTATTAATTAAGAAAACAGTATATATCTATAATATTATATATATATATATTATATATATTATATATTATTATATATATATATTATATTATATATATATATATATATATTTCTATATCTATATCTATATATATATATATATATATATATATTATTCGAGGATATAAATTAGCCTCCCAGTCAGCCTAAGGGCTAAAGTGAGGTTACTGGTACAAGGCTAACCCACAATTATACTCACTTAAGAGTTTAGAACACAAAGCCAACACAACAATATTCTTCGGCACTAAATCATTACAACAAAGCTCATCATGTCACTAGCGAGGATTTGAACTTGGGTGGAGAAGATAACAACCATTGATCCCAACAACTCGAAATAACCCCAATTGACTTGTATATAAAAATAATCAAATATTCAATAATAATATTAATGATAATTAATTAAATTAATCTTTAAAATTTTATATTTAACTATAAAGGTAATTCAATATATCGAATAATACATTATTAATAATAACCAAATTAACGAACCTTAAATTTTTTATATGATCAGTTATTTAAATTTTATAATTAATTAAGTATATTAATCTATAATTATTTTTCATTATTTTTAATAATTTTAATTTTTAGAAATCTCATTAAAATAATTTAACATGAATTTTCTATAAATATCTTAAATTTGACTAACTTACTAATATGTGAACTTCGATTAACATTGAACCATTTAAATTACACTCTAAAAAATAGAGATTCATTGATTCTTTATAGCAAACCCATTTCGATTAGTATCTTTTTTTCCTTGGAAAAAAAGCGTAATTTTATTAATAAAATAAATTACATTTTGTATATACATGGCTTGCATGTATTTGTATAGTGGATTCTATTCAAATCTTTAAAAAAAATGGCCTTTTACCAAGAGAAAAGAGTTGATACATAGAGTAAAATAAAATAGCCAAACAATAGGCAAAAGAGTAATATATAATGTCTTCTCCATACATTAACAACATTATAACATAGATAGTGTCTCATAAACTATGAAAAGCAAAAATTTTGATAACATTTGTATGTCAATGAAGAGAAACATAGAAGATATTTGCAACAAAGATATTCATTCAACAACTTGATCTATAAAGGGCCGGTGATAATATTCAAAAAACTGTCCATTTTGGTTCTCTGAAATCAACTAGTTCCCACTACCCATTTGAATGCCTTCTTTAGAAAGATTGTCTACCTGTATATTGAGTCCCCTCTACACACGTGAAAGAGAAAATTGATTAAAAGTAGCTTTTAATCTAATAATCTCATCCACCAAAAGAAGTAATCTCAAGATGTGACATCTGTAAACCCCATTTATCCAGTTAACGACCAATAACAAGTCACTAAAAATCTATATTTTCTCCACTCGTTTCTCCACTACAAATTTCAACAAAAGGTTTAAAGCCATCATCTTTGCATAATTATTTGAGCCTTTTCCAAGACACATTTTGATGAAGAAATATTGAGTGTCAGAAAAATGAAGAGTCACTCCTCCTCTGCATATTTTTGGATCACCTTGTGAAGCCTCATTGAAAAAATCCCAAGAATGAGTTTTACCTATAATTAGAGGACTTAATTCTCTAGAATTGTTCGCCCATGAGTCTTTAGGAAATGGATAAAAAATCGCCAAAATCTGTGTAGTTGTAATTTATTCAGGTGTCTGTCACTCATTGAATATAGCTCTATTTATCGCTAGCAAAATACCCCAACATGCTAAGAGAGATATCACTTTTAAATATTTTACCCCTCTAGTAGAAAGCCACTAAAACCAAGCCTCCAGTAAGCCCTCACCTTTCCAAGAACAAGTGGGTCCAAATGTATTCCTTAAAGAGAGCCATACTGCTTTTGAATATAAATAGTGAATAGTTAGATGATTAATTGATTCTTCCTCCTCATTGCAGAAGGCACACTTGATTGGACCATGTAGACTTTGTTTCCTCAAATTATCTAGGGTGGGAGTTTTATTTTCCAGAGTGCGCCACATAAAGAGCTTATATTTAGGGGGACATTTCAGTTTCCAAGTTGGCTTCTACCAATCCCCTTGAATATCCATTAATATCTTTGCAATTAAAATAAGGTATCATGATGTTGGAATATAGATTCCATTAGGATCATGTGAACAAACCAACTCAGGTTCCTGTAGCTATTTAATATGTGTTTCTCTTAAACTTGTTATATACCTTCTCCAATGTTTGTGAAATGGAGTTGGTATCCTAATTATTCTATTGACAACCAATATTGTTCCCAAATATTTACCTAAACTAGATCAACAAATTGATTGAGGGAGCTAAGATCATTACCATATAGGAAATAAATCATCTCTTGAGGCATTCTATAGTCATTTTTAATTCCAATTGATGGATAAATACCAACCCTTAGATGTGATTCATCCCCTACTTCCAAATCTAGCCCCGATTCAATTAAGGAGAAAGAGGACATTACAAATTTCCATATTATTAAAGCATTTGTTTGTTATTGATTTGGCTTCCTTAACCACTCCTCTACAGAAAAAGGAAGAATATACTTTTTGTGTACAACTTATGTCCATAAAAAAGGAGAACTTAGAAGTCTCCAACCTACTTTGGCCACTAATGCTTTTGAAAACAAAGACAATTTATTTAATCCTCATCCACCAAATGCCTTTGGGATTGAAATTCTATCCCATTTAACTCAAGGATAAACTAATTGGTCCAATGATCATGTCCATAGAAATTTGCAACAAATCTTCCTGATCTTTGTGAGAATACCTCTAGGAATCCATGAAAGAGACATCCAGTGTATAGGAATAGCCTCCAAAATAGATTTGATTAGAACCAATCTACTGGCTCTAGATAGCCATCCGATAGACCATAATTTCAATATTTTTAAAATTTTTGCAATCAACCAAAACCATCCAACATTTATATAAAAATTTGGCTTTAATTTAATGTTGATTGTGTACAAAAATTACAAAGTTTGTTTTGGATATTTCGTTATGTATTTTCTATTACATATTCCCAATGTATCACTATGTTACTTTGTAAGCTATTCTACCTTTTTAATAGTATAATTATACAAGGACGATTTGAGTCACCAATTGTATTACATTAATATGCACAACATTCATTTTTATAAAATATATTTAGATATTATATTGTTGATTTATATATATATATATATATATATATATATATATATTATATATTATATAATATATATATTCAAGAAATTCATTTTTTTAAATTTGTCTTTGTATTGAAATGGCAAAAAATTATGTCAGTTTGGTAACCTTAATGTCCCTACCCTTCCAAATTGGAAACCAGAGCTGAGGCAATGAAGGTGAGAGCTTAGAACTTGAAAATTTAGAAGAGAGTCCATGATAAACAAAGACCAAAACAAGTTGCTACTGCACATAGGAGGAAATTGGTATCAAGAGACAAAAATGGAGCATAAACATAAAGGAAAACATAAATATAACCTTAAGGGTTGGTTGGAGCAACCAAAGCTGAGAGAACACTGGAATAATAAAACAAATAGGATAGAGAAGTATCCAAGTTGATTAGTTGTTCCTCAACCTTTCACAGTAGAGGAATTAGGGAGATGGGTGGAGAACCCACATTTAATTGAGCTAGCTGACCTTCCATGTAAAGCATAAGGTCAAAAAGTTCATCTAACATGTGCATAAGATTAGTCTGGGATTGTATTATATCCACCAAGATATTTTGCAAGTAGCAATTTGACATGCAAATATAAACAATATGCAAGTAATGGTTTCGATGGCAACATGAATTACCTATATGTGGAACCTGAGGAGTAATTGTTACAATGGCAATGGGATCAAGAGTGACCTTTCGTTCATGGAGAATTTATTCTTTCACCAATCAATTTTCCTCTCGTATGTTAGGTGTCATGCTTGTATGGAAATTATGGGCTGAGGTTTTTTCATGAAGGTGTGCTCTAGAAACCACTGAAGCTCCACGACCTCTACTGCCACATCTACAATGAGTCATCTGGTGCATCATGGTCATCAAAGGCATAATAAAATCACACGAACTTGGAATGAGGTGAGACGAGATTTGCATGAGGATGCCATGGAAGATGGAATCTGTTATAAATTGCTAGTCAGGTTGGACCAACGTGGCAGGAAGGACCATACCTTCCCCTTCCAAAAAATCTGAAAACGACAGGGGAAACTCATTGACAAATATGGGAGACTACTCACCTAGGCAACCGGGTGAGAGTCCATGTGTATGGTGGGCAGAAGCAAGAGCTAGAGTAGAGCAGCCATAGGAGAGTGTGAAACCAAGTGCATGGTGTGGAGTGAATAGACACAAATGATGCGTATGGTATAAGGTTTCCAAGGTGCCTCGACATCCCACCTCGGGAGGCGAGGCTTCTTAAATGCTCCTCGATTTATTTCATTTCTATATAAATATTTTTTCAAATTTTTAATTTTTTATTTAATAATATTTTACATATATTAGATTATATATTATTATATATATATTTATATATATATATTATATATATATATATTATATATTCCTATGAATTCTATTATTTAATTTTAAAAAGTCCATTTTCCAATATTAAATTTGGGTTTTTTTATAAATATCATTTTTATGTTAAATATTATTAATATATACGAAAAATATGATTAAATTTATTAATTTAAAATAATATTATATTTAGGCAACCGTTGCGGCTTCACACACAAATCCCACAATTTTTTTCTTCACACTTTGGAGTATATTGTTTATGTTTTTGCTACAACTATGAGCTGAGCTAGCATCCATTCTCTTTATATTTTATGCTCTCCTACTTTATTCCCTTTCCTCTTAGTCCCTTGTCGTTTTCGCTCATTTATCCCATTGGACCTTGCTTATTGACATGTTGGCATCATGGACTATTTAAAGGTCGATGAGGTGGAATACACGTCGAGTGTCATCTCCCATCCAACTTTTGTCTCTTAACATGAGTATACTTCATGTTTCTCCCACAATTCAACTTGTCTTCCTAATAATTCTACAACCATTAGTTCGTCATGTCCCTACGTGCCAATTGCCTTGTTCTAATTGTTTCGTTCCTCCTCCCCCAAGACTGGTGCTTCCTCCCCCTCTAGTTTTCCTTCTCGCTCCTCTCCTGGTTCTAATCCCCCTCTTTCCCCTGCCCCTCAAGCTCCATGTAAACCATGTTCCCTTTTTCCTTCTTCTACCGACCATATTATTCCATCTACTCATGATTTACTTGGAGGCTCAAGAATGTGGAGAAGGAAATGCATTCAACATCAACAAGGATTGGTAAGCTTCCTTGCTGGTAAAGATATATGCCTCTCACAGGTATTTGATTACTCGAGTAAAACCATAGTGGGGCACTTTAGCGATAGTCTTATCAATCTCTTTGGATTAGGGGGTTGTCTTTGTGAAACTAGAAGTCCTCTTTCAGTTACTCTCCTATATACCCTTTGCTTCCTCGTGGGTGGTTGGTTTTCATTTTCCAGTTGAAGGATGATTGCAACAATATTTTGGGATGCATTGATGGAAAAAAAATGACAGTAATCAACACTAGGCAGATCAACTGGTCAGGGCCCCAATTAGGCCCATATCAGCTTAGGATGGCGATTCCAATTGGGTAAAATGGGTCTAGTTATCCTTTTTCTAAAACTAGCCTAATCTAAATTTAATCTAAACTAACTCTAAAATTACCCTCTACCTACTAATGTATGATATTATTTGCTATCATAAACAAATAGAAGAGGAGTTACCTTGAACTTGCAACTGATTGAAAAAGGTAATTCTTCAATGAAACAAGGGCTCAGTAAAGCCACACAGGTGTTTTCTCCTACGAAAGGAGACTTTTAGAAATGCATTGAATTATTCTAAATGAAAATTCAATCTATCCTATATGCAAACAGTAAAAATTAAATACATTCTATCTTGATTAAGATAAGGATTAGTCCTAATCCCAATCAAGAGCAAAGTATTAGAGGGGGAATGAACTGTAATTTAATTTAAGTTTAAGATATACTAGCAAATCACAGAAATCATTCTTATAATTTGTAGCAATTCAAACATATATGTGATAATGATGATCTCAATAAATAGTTATCAAAACACCTCATGCATATACTTAAATTCAATTATGAGTGAATGAATTCGAAATTAAAAGTACTATCATATTAAAGAAAATAAATTAATTCAAAGCAAGATTGTGATAAAATTGGTAAGTAGTTATCAACAACTACAAGAAAGTCCCTTTAAATTCAATATCCAATCCTAATTCCAACTTGTTTGATATTGCAAAGATAACTTTACATGATTTCAAAGAACATAAAATAAATAAAATCAACAACTATGCTAACATCCATTATTTATACACTAATTGGAACATAATTAAATCAAAATCAAAATTACACGAAAGAAATAACAAGCCTGAAAAATCTCATACAATAGTATATAGAAATAAAGACTTATTATTAACCAAAAAATGTCTCAAAATATTTCAGGAATCAATTATACAATAGTGCAATGACATGTTCCTTACAGAATCAAAACTCTCTATTCTACATAAAAATATATCTTTCTTTCACAATAGTGTAATCGACAGTCTCCTCCTGTATTTGGATCCCCATTTTACAGGAAAAATCCTTCTTATAGATTTACAGAGAAATTGGGGGTAGAGGCTACCTTCACCCATTTGTCGTCCTGGAAACAAAATCCCAAAAGAAACCAAAGGAACTCCACTCAGAATCGTCAGAGAAATATTAATGGGGTTACGTGTAATAGAAGGACTCATAAGGTAAAGGAGCAAGCTTACATGTAAGCACACGCAGGAATTTCAGCTTCGCCAACTTATCCGATTTACCCTCCTTCACTTTGGAAAACAATTTGCCCAACAAAGATGATTCTTCTCTCTTGGCTTATCTTCTGGAACAAGAACCTCACATGGGAGGTTTTACAGAGAAAGGGATGGTACGGGCCTAGACGATGTGCTTTCTGCAGGGAGGCCGAGGAAACGAATTTACATATGTTCTTTCAATGCCAATGGACCCAACAAATTTGGTTAGATTTGTCACTTAACATTGATCTCCCTTTTACTGTTTTTTCTACTGTACAGGAGGGCATGAAATGGTGGAGCTCACAAACAGTCAAGCAACGCTCTACTTTCCTCATGGGATGCTGGTACATTTGGGATTGGAGGAACGCAGCCATTTTTTCCAACACACAGCGGCCTGTTCTTAACCTTCTGCAAAAAGCCAAGGATTCCATGATCATCTCGGGGATATTGGATCCTCCGTCTATGTGAAACAATTGCGCACAGGCATCTTTCCTTATCTCTTATGAAACATACTGTCATCTGGGATATATATAACAAAAAATCTGTACATGTGATCTCCTTTTATCATCTTCTTACCATATCCATGCATGCACCCAGTTTGAGTCTTTAATTATCTGTAGAGGCGACTGTGCCTTGGGTCATAAGCCTGTTATGCTATCGGTTTAACATATAAACCGGAAATATGTAATGATTTGCTGCAGCATATTAATATATGATTTTTCTACTGAAAAAAAGCACACGCAGGAATGGTATGTGTGAGGAATAGGGGCCCACCAATCCACGTTGTCTCGACAATAAATCCTAGAAAAAATGAATGAGGCATCAAAGGAAACCATTGGGCACATACACAAAAATATTAATATATTTACATAGTTTAATTAAATTGATAATTAAAAGAAATGAATTAAATAATTAATTTTTTTATTTACATATTAATTAAAGTAAAAGTTTAACTTAATTTACTAAAATAATTAATTAATTAAATTCAATCAACTTAATTAACTTAATCAACTAAACAATAACTAACTTAATTAGTTAAGGTTAAATAAATAAATAATTAATTAAGTTAATAAATTTTATTTATATTTTTTTTATATTAATTAAGTTATACAATTTATAAAACAATATATAAAACACATATTTATATATTTTAATGCCTATTTGATAAAAATTGATCAAACTTTGACTAATGATATATTTTCGACGATGCATCGAAATTAGGCTAAATATCTGTCATTGGAAAGTGACTAGGGAGATGAAAACAACAAAGCTATCAAAATGGTAATCAAAGAAAATCGAGAAAAAATAGAGTGAAGCAATTTGAATGTGATATTAAATAAATTCATATGGAGGGCCCCATAACTTCGAAAAAAATCAAGATGGTGGGTTGAGGCCTCAATAATTGGTGACATACGAGGATGAAGCATTTATCTCTGGTTTAGAATAATAGGTTTAAATTTATCGAATACTGAAATAAAATCTTCCAACATATTTTCATATATTACCATTTCCAAAGGTCCCACAAAAGACAAAATCAAAGTAGTTATGCTCTTAAGAAGTGAAAGTACTTGAATTGCCCAACTTTAACACAATGAATCCAAATATAGGGAATATTTATTATCTTTTGATTCTTTCTCTACCACTGGATAACAAAGAATTAACTAGGAGGTTTTGAGATTAACATACATTTATTGATTGTAGATTACCTCTCTTTCCCGACATTGCTTCACTTCCTACGAGTGTCCATAGCCCCAACAAAGATGTTTTGATTCTATACAAGAATAGCCTACTACCAACGGACATCCGTAGCCCTCACAGATTTAATTGTACTACCCACACATATGTGCTTTCAACTCTTTTGTGTGCCACCCTTTTGATTAGCATATTTAGAGAATTGCTTTTAGCAATTGGGTGAAGAGAGTACGGTGGTACAAGAGGATTTCTATTTAAAGAAATAGATTCAAAACTAGTTAAGTTTGAGCCCATTAGTCTTCTTTTCATCTACCATAGAGGAGGATTTAGTTGTGGAGAGGCATGGAATAAACTATAGACAATTAATTCCTTTATAAATATGAACTTATAATACTTGAGTCGTATCTTAATGTTCCCCATAATTAATGTTGGATGTATGAGAAAGTGAAAACTTGCTACATATGACCTTTCAAGATAAATGAAATCCTATCGAAAAGATAGAGTAAGGGTTACACATGTAAACAATTGGTGTTGCATAAGAAAATATTCCTCCCATATAGATTTTGAAATATCACCAAAAACCAATCAAAGAAAAAAGTAAAATCAACCTAGGAAAAGAAGAAAAAAAACTAGAAAGCAAAGTAAAATAGAAGCCATGAAAATCTAAAAAATCAAACAAGACAAGATGAGAAAAGAGATCTCAAGATAAAGAGAAATAACAGTGAGTTAATATGTTCCATCGCATTTAAGTTGAGTGATTAGTTATGTCTCTTAAGGTTTTTAATTAATTAGGATTTTTATGGAAAAGGGAATCCTAAATTTAGGGAGTAATTATTAATAAGAAATGAAGTTGCATCAAGATGTCTCTTATCTAGCAAATATCTTGCTTCAAAGTTAACTCTTAATTGAAAAACCTTAATTGTTATCTATTAAAAATGAGGCTTACAAAAAAATTTGAAAATAAAATAAAAATAAATGCTAGATGAAAATAGGGTAAAGGTGCAGAGACTCCCCGGTATAACTTGGTTTGCAATTTGAGCGTCATCACAATTTCTCTACCTAATTCGAAAGTAATCGAAACAAGGCAAGTAAATTCAGAATCTAACCTAATAATAGAGCTAAATCTTCAAAGAAATACTTGAAGACCTGCAAAATAAAAACTCAGATTAGAAAATACTTTAAAAAATTTGAAACTAAAACTATAATGAAAATCATTAGAAGATGAAAATAGGCATCTGAATTTTACCTTGAAGAATCTTCTTATGGTTTACCTTAGAGATCTCGATTTTTTTCAAATTTCATGTTTTTAAGAAACCCCTTTTTATGATCGAGATTAAAGAGAACGAAGAAGTTGCATCTTTATTAGAGTGCACATATGTATATGATCATTATATTTATTGAACCTAAACTAAAGGTGCATTGCTTGCTTATTAAACAAGTATTTTATCCTAGAAGAAGCAAGAAAGAAAACATCTAAACTATCCTACTCCTACTCTATTCTACAAGAACAAATGAGACTAAGTATAATGATATTTCCAATGGAGCCGGATAACTTCTTTTATTCTTGCACATAAATGTACATAAAAAGTTAGTGACAGAAATAAAATTATTAAAAGAAAATTTCAACCTTTATGTACATCTGTTTCTAGTAAGTTTAGGAAAATAAATTTATTTACAAGAAAGCTTGCTTGGAACGTATTCTCCAACCATATTCAAATTGAATCATACAAATTAGGATGGACATCTGTTAATGATTGGAGAATAGTTAGAGGAGGAGAGGATGATAGGACAAACACAAATAATGTTTCTTTAAATACTAAAGTCTATAGAAAAATGTTAGTATTATGTACAAGAGGCAGAGTATTAGCAATCTTTTACAAAATTGAACTGTCCAAACAATTTTCAAATGGATCGTTAAATTGAGGGTGGAAATCTAATGAATCTTTTAGAAATTTTTTTTAGATAGATTAGATAGATGGGAAAATTGTAATGCTACACTTTCAAGTGTTGAATCTTATGGAAGATTTATTTCAAAAGAGAGAATAAGCTCATATGCTATGAACATCAATTGAAATTGAAAAGCTTGAAGCTCTTGATGCTCATAAATTTAGGCCCTGAAATTCATTTTCGTGTTCTTCCGCTAATGCACTTAGTGAGTGTTCAATGCTTGAGTACTCAAAATCCCAACATAAAGTATCAAAAAATTGAAATATAACAATTAAATAGAAATCTAACACAAAACATAATAAATGAAGAATGTAAAATAAAATAACATTATTATTTACACTATTGTTACAAGAAAAATTAGTAGGGAAACTCTAGAACCAACGATTGCTTGTGAAGAAAAAATCGCCATTAGAAAGGAGTTCCAAAAAGATTTTATTGAACCAAGTTTCTAATTGAGAATTAGAATGAGTTTCATTGGAAACTTGAAAATTAGGCTCATCAATATTCAAAAGCAAAGTTCTGTCTAACCAATGGAAGTAAAGTCAAAGCATAAGAATTTGTTAGATTAAAATATGCTTTTAGACAATAATTCACTTTGCAATGGATGAGATCCAATGCCATAAATATCAAAATACTCATCAAATATAACTTATCTTTCTTGATAGTCACATGGAATATTTGAATTAACAACATCATTAAAAGGATGAGAAAGGGATTTAGAATTATCATTGATAAGCAAAGAATCCTCACTCATAAAAGTTTAATTCTCTAAAAATTTTGAACTAGTTCAAGGAAAGGTTTCAACAAAAAGACCAGTAAAATCATTACTAAATAAATTAAGATT
Organism: Pinus taeda; assembly: GCA_000404065.3. NCBI lineage: Eukaryota > Viridiplantae > Streptophyta > Pinopsida > Pinales > Pinaceae > Pinus > Pinus taeda. Next base: position 14,772 of record APFE031352450.1, on the reverse strand, counting down.
TGGACAAAGATCCAAATGCAAAAATTAATGGTTGCTAGAGTATAATGTATTAGATGCTTGCTTAAAATTTTCATCCTCATGATTTTCAACATCATTAATAAGATAAGAACTCAGATTTGATGATCATTTTTTTATCGAGGAAATGGGAACTAGTTATGAATCTACCTCTAAAGGAAAAAGAACAATTGCTTCACTAGTTAAATCTTGAATTTGACTAATTTCTATTTAACCTTCTTGCTGGTCACTAGCATTAAGAAATGTTTTAAGTTCAATTTCAAATTTCAGATTTGGATTTGGACATTTAATTCCTAAAGTCTGAAATTGTGTGAAATAAACTCCCAATGTTTGTGGTTGTGAGACATTTTTTAGTTTATTCATGTAGGTTTTAACCCCGTACAGAAATTACCTGCATACGAATGTTAAAACACATAAAATAAACAATGTGAGAGCATAACACATAAAACACATATACACAGAGATTTTCCCTTGGATCCCAAAACCAAGACTACCAGCTTAATTTTTCATTATTTTCCTTTCAATGTTACAATACATATTTATACATGCCGAAGCATCCAATACCATGGACCGAAAACCATTGCGTCCAAAACCAAAATTTTCCGAGGCACTGCCCCGAACCCCATAAAGTGGGGTTACAGGTACACTCAAACCCCATGTACCCCCCCCCCCCCACTACACAATCGCCGCAAAAGGGGGTGTTCCGCCCCCACTCTAACCCCCCGGATTACGTGGCTGGTCATGGAAAGAATATAACCACAACCAACATTCTCCCACTTTGTTTGTTTTATTTCCAACAGGGCCACAAGAGAGCTTAGTCATTTTTCCAGGCCTTGAAACACCCATTGTTTTCTCTCCCAAGAGAACTTTTGAGCTCACAGATTTTGTTCAATGCATTGCAGTATCTTTTAAAAGTGTCCACCTTTACCAGCAACACCTTTTTGTCCTCTATCTATCCCTCACAAAGTGATACTGAACCATCATGTGTTTGTCTTTGAACGATTGAGGGTTCTTTGCCAAGAAAGATTACACTTTCGGTGTCACAGTCTATCCTTATGGCTTCCTATTATAACCACATACTTGAACACAATCTCTACAACCAACTACTTCCTTGCTTGCATGAGTGGCTACCATGTATTCTGCCTCTGTAGTTGATAGTGCCACTACAGATTGTTTCTTACTCATCCAGCTGTCTGCACCTCCAAATAGGTTAAACACATACCCACTTGTAGATCTTCTCTGATCTAGATCTCTAGCCCAGTCTACATCAACAAAGCCATGAATATCCAACACTCTGTCCAATCATGGACTTCCTTCGTGTTGAGCATTAGAGAAGGTATGTAATTACTATTTATTTCATTTTCTTTTCCTTAAATTCATAACTTCTTTGCATTCTAAAATAGGCATATGGTGAAAGATTATGATAAATCTTAGAAGATTTGTGAGCAACATAAAATGACTAATAATTACCTTTTCATATGCAGAAAAAGAGGAAAACAGAAAATCACCACTCCAAAGGAAAAGACAAGATGAGATCAACTGTTGTCCCTTTGACAGGGAACTGCATCCAAATGAGGAAATCCAGATTGGAGCGTATAAGCCAGAAAAAGGAAGAGGAGATACCAAGTCGGTGCAAGAGAACAAAGAGATAACTGAGAAATAATGATCTGGCGAATCCCTCAGGATCCTTTGATCTTGAGGGATCGCTACCTTAAGATTATTTTTATCGTTGATATTTCCACTTGGCTACTATAAGAAGGGACAACATTGCTAGCCCAAGGGGCGGACTATTGCTTTTTATGAAATTCACTATCGTAACTTAAACTTTGATCATCGACTCTCTTTAAAAGAGAAATTATTGTAACTCTGTTTTGATGCTTAATATATAAACTTTGTTGTTTTCCCGTCTTTGATTATGGAGTAATCATAGTAGTGTGTCCCTAGAGGCTAAGGGCCCAGCACTGGTGGATCACTTACTTACTGTACCATTAGTTTCCAGTTCCAAGTCGTGTCTGGTTTGGTTTCTCTTATTCACTTTGTTCAGTAATCTGTTGTTCCTTGTTATTCCATATATTAGTTCTATTATATCTCGTTCCTATTTGAATAGTAAGGTTATTCTCTGCAATCGGAATGTTATGCTATTCATTCTAAGGTTATATCGTATTGTTGTTCCTTGAATAGATTGATATTATTGTATAACGTTGTTGTTCCTTGCAGATTACCATTACTGCTCGTTTACAGAGTAACAATGTTGTGTATTCATAAATCAATACTATTGTTTATTTACCTGTGGTTTACTTCCAAAACGTGATTTTTGTTCATTTGGGATCACTGTTCCACCGTGATCGCAATTGTTGTTTCTTCATAACCGTGATTAATAATTGTTGTGCTGAAACTCAGATTACTGTTTCCTTCAATATAGAAGTGTTGTATGCAATATTCGATTTGGTTTGATATGCATTGATATTTGATTCAGGTTGCTGTTCAATATTTCATAACTTCCTTTAGTTTGATGTCCTATTTCCATTTGTTGTTCAAATCATTTATGAAGTAAAGAATGTTGTTTGATTTCTGTAGATTACAATTACTTCTTCAATCATTTCGGTAGATTAATGCTTTGATGTTCAATCTTGTTAAATGGATTAGTTGTTGTTCCTTGTCCTGTTATTTGCATTATCATCGCTTTGGTGTGCATAGAACGATCTGAAACTGTAGTGAACATTGATAGTTGTTGTCCAATTCCCAGGTTGATGATCTTTTCCTTAACTGCTTTTCAATTACATCAGTTTACAAAGGGAAGAGTTGTTATTACTGCACCCTTAACTGATCAAGTGTTGTAATTCTTTAAATGAATGATTTAGTTACAAGTATTTCTAGTTCTTTCCATGACCTTTAGAAGTTTGTTTCCAATATTTAGTTACTCTTGCAAAAGCACTATATTACTAGCATTACTTTGACAAATGACCGCCTCAGATTGAGTACACTCTTTGAGATAACAAATCGACCCTGGTTTAATAATTAATGTAGGGTAAATAGAGGTGAAAAAGACCCTTTTTACTGCTCAACATTTTGGTGCCGTTGCCAGGGAAGAGTGTAGCCATTTGTTTATTTTCAGAGTAGTGTAAGTACCTGCTAGGAGAGAATTGGGTTTTAGAAACAGAAGGTAAGAACTTGCGTATAGAGCATGTAATAGCCCTGCTCCCCTGCCCGCTTTCCTGCATATTTGTTGTTATTTTGGGTAGAAATCAGTATTTGATTTGTGTGCATGACTAAGTAGAAAAATCCTGAAAATAATCCTAAACCACTACTCAAGCCTGATAAAGCTAAGGAGCCAGTGACCCTTGGCCGATCGACCTTCATAGACAAAATCCTTAAAAAAGTAGAATCTCAGCCTTCAGTAGGACCTAGAAAAGTTGTTTCTAGACAACCTACTAACTCCCTTCAAGCCACAGGATCACCATATGTAGCCTTTGCTGAGGTGCACAGCCAAACTAAGGAGCAAGATTTTCAAGAAATTGAGAATTCTAGCCCAAAATCATTGCAAGAAGGGAACTTTAGTAACCTCTGCGAAGGAAGAGGAGAAATAGGGGAAACTGAAGAACCAAGATCCCCTCTTGGAATAATTCAACCATTAAGTAGCCCAGATAGGGGAAGTTTTGCAAAAATCATCTAGCATGAAGTTAAAGAACCTCAAGAGCTAAAATCCCCCCAGACATTAGGAACTCTCATCATCCCAGACAAAGGAAGTGTTATTAAGGCCATTCCTATTAAGACCATCCCTGCTCCATCCAACCAACCTAGGAATACCCTCCTGGAAATCCTGGAAGGTTATTAGCACATATTTGACCAAATGGCCTAGAACCAGCCAAACACCCAAACCTCCACACTGCAATATCCCATTGTAGACAATACAGTCAATGCACCTATGAAGGCAATTCCTCTCCAGCATATCCCCATATTTCATGGCCTAACATTGTAAGACCCAGATGCATTTTTGTTTGAATTCAATGTGCTATGCAAAGGATATGACTATACCACCGACCCCCAAAAGCTGAAATTATTTCCCTCTAAATTAAAAGGAGCTACTTTATGATGGTTTATGGGGTTGGGTGGAGGTGTTATAAATGACTGGGATAAGATGAAAGGTTCTTTCCTGAAGAAATATCAGGATTATTGTAGATCTAGAGAGTTAAAAGATGAAATATTTCAGAGGGTAGCTAGACCTAATGAAACACTAGAGGAATATGTTGAATGTTTTCAGTATAATCTTCAAAGATCTCCTTATGCATCATTACCCTTACCTGATAATATATTAAAAACAACATTAATTAAAGGTATGAAGGAACAATGGATTGAAACATGGAATATTATGGGAAAAGGAGACATCTATCAAGAAGATTTTGCTAATATTATTGATTTATGTATCTGGAGCTCACGAGGAAGTAAAAGGCTAAAACCAACGAAACATGACAAGTTTATAAGGGACAACAAGATCTATGGAGAAGGAGTAACTTGCGTGGAAATTGGAAATTTATTAGAAAATTTCAAAACTGACATATTGGGAACGTTGACAATGCAACTCGATATTATGAAAGCCAAACAAAAACAAGCAAAGGTAGAGCAAAATCTGGCAATATTATGTCCCAGATGCAGAAAGAAACACAGTCACAAAGAGTGCCCATTAGATGCAATTCAAGTTTGTTCCATTTGTACAAAAGACCACTCTACAAAAAGTTGTCCCTCACTTCCTAGTTTGAAAGCGGTATACAAAGAAGTGGAAGACGAACCAGAACCGGTGTACCTACTTAATCAGCGTCGTCAATGGCAGCCACGACAATCAGGTTTGTTCCCCAATCCAGCTTCTTCTTTCCAGCCTCCATAATATCATGCTCAGAAATATAATACAATGTGGAAAAATCAACCTCCCTTCTCAAATTGGTCACAACAACCATTTCCTTCATCATCGCCATTGTCAAATCAAGCAAGCCAATCTAATTGGCCAAATTTTCCCTACGCCCCACCATATTGGAAAAACAAGGCGTATTTAGCACAATGGTCCCCTCCCACTTCGCAGAGTCAAGCCTGGCAGACAAACTGACAAAGACCGATGAATCAAATAGTAGGAACCATTCCACTCCCTCAACCTACACTGCCAGCGCTACAACAAAACCCCCAGTCCAATTTAAGACCGCAACTCCTAGCCCAACCCAACCTGAACTCGAATAACAGACTGCTCCAATCTGTTCAAATAATTGAAACACCCGAGATAGGAACCGATCTAAGGGGGTGCAATGACTTTCAATTGAGATTTGGGCACATTATAGAGACAAAGGGAGATAAAAATGTTCAAGTTGAAAATCAATTACCTGCAGAACAACCATTACAAGAGAAAGATGTGGTCAGGAAACAGACTCATGACCAAGCAACCACATCTTCTCCCCCATTTAGAACGATTAATTATACCACGCCCTGTAGAACATCCCGACTTCGATATTATGAGAGAACTTAAGAATCTGTACATAAAAATCCCACTCCTCCAAGCCATCCAAGATATCCCAATATATGCAAATACCATCAAAGAGCTCTGTATAAAAAAGCCAAGGAAGAGAATAACAAATAACCCAACAATCCAAGTAGTTGGCACTTTATCTGACCTATTATCAGGTAGAGAAGCACCCGTCAAATATGAAGACCCAGGAAATCCAATAGTAACAGTACAAATCAATGGGCAACTTTTTCAAATGCCTTAGTTGATTTAGGGGCTGCAATTAATATCTTAACAACCACCACTTGTCAAAAATTGGGCATTACATCAGTAGAACCGACCTCCACTTTATTAGAACTGGCTGACCGATCAGTGGTTAGGCCAGAAGGCACACTACATGATGTTATGGTATCTGTTGATTCCTGGGAATATCCTACCGACTTTGTGATAATAAACCCCAAAAACCGACTTGATGGACATCTGTTAATTTTAGGTAGACCTTGGCTTGCAACTGTTGATGCTTACATCGGCTACTAACAAGGCAGTATGACCATAACTAGAGGGAGTAATATCAAGAATCTAGCCCTATACCCTCCAGCCCAACCAAGTGTAACAATAGTAAAAACTAACAAACATCCTGTATCATACCTTACCAAAAACATTAGATCCCCATTAACTATAAAAGATGTCCTCGAGTTCAAAGATCAAACAGAGGATGATGTTATTAACAGCTTTATTAACCAAGCTAAATCCAGATCCCAGATACAATGTCACATGATAGAGGCAGCATTTGATAATGAATTAGAAGATCCTCTCAAAGACACTCATGATCATACAATACCTACTACCTCTGTCTCAAATATAAAAACTATAGAGATTGAGCCAGGAAAAACTTTAAACATCAATAATAACCTGATTCCTGAACAAGAAGAGAAGCTGATCCAACTATTAAGAAAATATAAGGAAGCATTTGCATGGGATTATCTGGACATGAAGGGAATCAATCCCCAGCTATGTACACACCACATTTATACAGAAAAAGATGAAAGACCTATTCGCCAACCCCAAAGAATACTTAACCCTCATCTAAAAGACATTGTGAAAGCTGAATTACAAAAACTTTTAGATGTAAACTTTATTTATCCTATCTCCAATAGCAAATGGGTCTCTCCACTTGTAGTGGTGCCAAAGAAGAATGGAAAGTGGAGCATTTGTGTAGATTACAAAGAATTAAATAAGGCAACCCAGAAAGACCACTTTCCCTTCCATTCATTGACCATGTATTAGATACATTAGCAGGAAAGAAATTCTTTTCTTTCTTGGATGGCTTCAGTGGATACAATCAGATTCAGATTGCCCTGGAAGACCAAGACAAAACTACTTTTACCTGTCCTTGGGGAACGTTTGCCTATAGAGTTTTACCCTTTGGCCTATGCAATGCCCCTGCCACATTTCAAAGGACCATCCTAATCATCTTTTCAGATTTAATAAATGAATGGCTCGAAGTATACATGGATGATTTCACACCATATGGAGATGCTTTCGACCCAACACTAGACAAATTGGAAAAGGTGCTGCAACGATGTATCACTACCAGGCTCTGCCTGGGCCATGAAAAATGCTATATGATGATGACTGAAGGACTCATCCTAGGTCATTATATCTCAGTAGCTAGAATACAGGTAGATCCAACCAAAATTCAAATAATTTTGTTAATACCTACTCCTACCTCACAGGCAGAGGTACACAGTTTTCTTGGATTTTCTAGTTATTATAGGAGATTTATAGAACATTTTTCTCACATAGCTGCACCTCTATACACACTAATAGGAAATGTTGACTTTGTTTGGACAGATAAATGTGACCGTGCCTTTGAGGATCTGAAAAAGCTTGTCTCAATAGCCCCGGTGCTCAGAGGTCCAAACTGGGACCTACCATTTCAAATTTCATCGAATGCTTTAGACACAGCTATTGGAGCAGTCCTTGGGCAGGAAGAAGACAAAAAACCATATGCAATCTATTATATTAGCAAGAATTCATCTCTTGCTGTGTTGAACTATATTATTACTAAAAAAGAATTTTTAGCTGTAATACACGTTGTAAATAAATTTAGGCATTACATCACTGGGTATCCTGTTGTTTTATATACAGATCACTCTGCCATAAAATATTTAGCAAATAAACCAATTACAAACAATAGAGTAACGAGATGGATGATTTTATTGCAGGAATTTGACATTACAATAAAAGACCGACTTGGAAAAGAAAATCCTGTCGCTGACTTTCTCTCATGAATGCCAAAACCAGTGGACACAACAATAGTCGAAGATCAATTTCTAGATGAACATTTGTTCACTGTCACTGTCAAAACAGCCTATGGTTCGTAACTGAAGCCAAAAACACCCGACTCGGGTATAACTTATGATTCTGAATCATCTAAAGCCACTGGAGCGACTTGAACTGCTGATGCTGCTGGTGCGGTCGATTTTGCATCTATATGATCTCGGTCTGTCAACATATTGTCCAACATGTGAATGTTTTGGCCTCTGGAGTGTTTCTCATGCTAGCTACGGTCACTCGACCTACGGCCACCTTCGCATCTCCGTCGGAAGTTTATCGATCAACATTCAAAAAAACTGGCTATTTCTCCCGGTCGGCTATCATCGTACATGAGAGAGGCTGAACGTGCGATCCCTTGGGCGTGGTCGCTGAATCCGTTTTGAATTTTGGAACGATGGGGAACTTCTCTTTTCTCTTGGCGGGTATGATGCTTTCTCTCTTCGTCTTGTGATAACACATAATATCTTCATTGATATGCTGGTATGGCAACAACATGATGTATCAATGTCTTTAGGTGGGTACATAGGGGCCTTCTTTCTCATTGTGTGGTGGTAAGCTTCATAAAGCCAGTATGCTGATGTTGTGAATTATTTAGCAGTAGGTAAACTACAAAAACATCTGTCTCCCAATGAACGAAAGCAGATTGTCCTATGTAGTACCCACTTTTCTTGGATTGGGGGCTACCTATTTCATACAGGAGCAGATATGCACATCAGAAGATGCGTCTGAGAAGATGAAATTTTGACACTCTGAAAGCCTGTCTGGACGAACCATGTAGTGGACATTTTGCAGATCGGAGAACTGGTCACAAAGTTCTGAAAATAGGGTATTATTGGCCCACAATGTTCAAAGATGCAAAGAAATTGTTCAAGATTGTGATAGTTGCCAAAGAGTAGGATGCCCTGGACAGTCTGACGAAATGCCTTTGAACCCACAGCTAGTCATTGAACCATTTAAGCATTGGGCGCTCGATTTTGTTGGTCCAATCAACCCATCATCAAACCAGAAAACATATATTTTGGTAGCAACGGAATATGTGACCAAATGGGTTGAAGCAGAGGCACTGCCAAGAGCTACAGAGGATTCCGTCATTCATTTCCTGTTCTAGATATTTGTGCAATATGACCTCCCAAGAGATATAATCACAGATGGAGGATGATCGTTTTCTGGTAATAAAATTGCGGCAACACTAAAAAACTATCATATTCAGCATAAAATTACTACTCCATACTACCCACAAGCAAATGACCAAGTAGAGAGCACGAATAAAGTAATAGAAGCAATACTGACAAAAACCATTGCATCACACAGACGTGATTGGACTACAAGATTGCGAGAAGCCTTGTGGGCATACAGAACAACATGGAGAAGCACTACTGGTTATTCACCATATCAGCTAGTATTTGGAAAGGAACCAATATTTCCAATAGAATTCGAAATACAAACCTTGAGAACAACACAAGAAGTTAGTCTAGATTTAAACGAAGCCCAGATAAATAGATGAAATTAGGCTCTCCGCTCTTCAACATACCACTTAATCTAACAACAAAGAGCCAAATGGCACGAAACCCTCATCAAAAGTAAAGTCTTCCGCGAAGGAGATTGGGCGCTCCTATACGATTCTAGGTTTCAGGATTTTCCAAGGAAACCTCAAACTCACTGGCTAGGACCATACAAAATCCAGAAGGTACATGATAATGGCACCATTAATTTAACCACCATTGATGGATCGAGACATACCTTTAAGGCAAACAGCCACCGAGTTCGATTGTACTGCAAACCACTTACAAGGGAATCCTTTTATGAGCAACTCCGGAAAGACTCCGACATGCAGATTCTGGTTGAGGAAGAGAACTCTTCCTCACCTTTGGTTCATTAAGTGATTTGATTGCTTTTAAATTTTGTACATAAATTCTTTTGTTTTGTTTGTGTAAATTACTTTCTTTATAGGTTTCTGCATTTCTGTAACTTTTGCACTTTGTTGTTCCTTTCGAATGGAACAACATTTTCACCATTCTGCTGTTCCTTTTCGAAGGAACAACACTGTTGCATTTTGTTGTTCCTTTCGGATGGAACAACATTTTCACCATTCTATTGTTCCTTTTCAAAGGAACAACGCTTCTGCCTTTTGTTGTTCCTTTCAGATTGAACAACATTTTCACCGTTCTGCTGTTCCTTTTCGAAGGAACAATACTTCTGCATTTTGTTGTTCCTTTCGGATGGAACAACATTTTCACCGTTCTTTTGTTCCTTTTTGAAGGAACAACACTTTTGCATTCTGTTGTTCCTTTCCGAAGGAACAAAATTTCTGTCGTTTTGCTGTTCCTTTCCGAAGGAACAACACTTTCATGTTTTGCTGCTCCTTTCCGAAGGAACAACATTTCTACATTTTTGTTGTTCCTTTATAAAGGAACAACACTTCTGCCTTTTTGATGTTCCTTTCTGAAGGAACAACACTTTTACATTTTGTTGTTCCTTTCTGAAGGAACAACACTTCTGCATTTTTGTTGTTCCTTTCCGAAGGAACAACACTTTTGTTTTCTATTGTTCCTTTCTGAAGGAACAACACTTTCATTTTTCTGATGTTCCTTTCCGAAGGAACAACACTTTCATTTTCTGTTGTTCCTTTCCGAAGGAACAACACTTTCATTTTTTTGTTGTTCCTTTCCGAAGGAACAACACTTTCATTTTTCTATTGTTCCTTTCTGAAGGAACAACATTTTCACAATTTTTGTTTGCGCTTGTTTTCTTTGCTATTCCGATTAAAGGACAACTATTGTTCCTCTCAAGGAGCAGCAATTTCAAGCATGTTTTTCCTTTTGCTTGCAGGTTTTATGTACAGTAGCTATTCTATCTTGAGAACAACATTTTTTTAGAGTGCATTTTCTCCTTTTTTGTGTGTTTTACCATTTAGATCATTTTTGTGAGTCATGGTCATTTAAAGCACAGCTATACATTTATGCAACAAATACAAAAACTAGAGGATACTGAAATCAACAAATCACATAAAAATCGTTATCTTTAGAGGAAATTTCTTTGAATTGATAAGATAAAAGATGAGAGGACACAATTATTGATCACCTTGCTGTCATTATTTTACTAATACCAATATGATTGATTATTTTTATCATGATAGTCCTTCCTAAATCCCCATAATTCTCTTTAATCATTATTATTGAATAAGAATAAGGGCGTATTTTTCTCTATTGAGATGTTAAGACTTCTTCCACCATCCCTACTCTTAAGGAGTGTTGAACCACCCTCTGTATATAAATAGGAAAAGTGCTATATAAAAGAAAAGAAAAAAAGAAAAAGAAAAATGTTTATATGATTGCTAACATGATTTGTCAGATGAAGGATAGGGGATCTCATCAAGAGCCACCCTACCATGATCATAAGGAAGAAAGTGAAGTGGCACTCCCACTATGGCCACCACACCAGGGATATGATCCAAGAAGCACATCAGAAAAAATAAAAAGTCCTTGGAACAGGAGGTCTCATCACGAGCCGGCTTGCCCACCTTTCACTCCTTTTTGGAGAATGGCATTATGATTTATCTGGTTACCAAGCCAGCATAATGGCCTCCATTCTGACATTGCATAGCACTGTCCTAGGCATACACAAAGGATTATGGTTCCAAGGGTGAAATAAACAACTCTGTCAAGGTTATGGACACCTGTGGGCAACAGAGCTCTGTTGATGGTATTGAAGTCATATTTTTTATACACCAATAGCAATTATAAAACCCTTCTTCTTATATAGTTATAAATGGTTCAAATGAGATTATGTATATAACCCTTTGGAACCTTTGATATATGAAAGTTATTTACAAATCAATTATGATAGTAAAAGTTGATAATGATCGCATAAGACCTTTTATTCACGTCAGTTGTCCTATCCTCTAATTCTCGCATCATATCACGACATTTCCTTATTTATTAGCGATTCTATTATACACCTCGATTTCGGCAATCCGCTCATTTTTGTAAACATGGCATATCTTTATACGTTGTTCCTTTATGACTTTGTACTATGGCAGTTCAGCATGCCGCTCCTTCCTTTGACGGCTGAGGACGGCCTATCACATTGCAGGGGGGGTGTGGTTGATCCCCATAATTCGCCAGCATATGTGTTAGCTCATCATTCGGAAGAATTAATGACTTGGGAATAGAAAAGCTTAACGGTATTTTTTTTCCAACATGCATGTTGTTCCGAAGCTATTTCCATGTTTTTCTCTGCAAAAATTAGCAGTAAGTTAGAAATTTGAACAACTTGTTGTTTCGTCATCTTCTCTGTGTTTTCTAACAGCGAGCTAAAAATTTGAACAGCCTGTTGTTCCATTATCGTCTCTATGTTTTTACAGTGTGCTAAGCATGGGAGGAAGATCAATTCGCAATGAGCCATAGGTGTTAATGGTCTCCGATGTTGCACGAGAAATCCTAGCAAGGGCAGGATGGATAACTTATCTTAATTGTCTACAATAATACAATGAGATGGTGGCAATTGAGTTTCTACAGAACTTGCATGAACATCATTCCATGGTGAGAGGGAGACAGATAGCAGTCACTGACGACATTATTGTAGAAGTTTCAGGACTGCCAACCTTTGGACCTATGTGGACTCTAAAAAAAGTGAGGCTGCGAGACGCCATGAAAATATTCCAAGACGAAGGGCAGAACCTGACTATAAAAGGGAAGGGAGTTCTGTCGGCAACCTTGGGAGAACCATGTGTTGAAAATGCAACAAGATGATGGAGCTTAGTGAAAATAAGTCGCCTTCACTAAGTGGTCCCGCAGGCTATTTTTGGCGCAAAGTCTATTTTTAGACATATGGATCATGGTCTATGAGTTGCAGGATGCTATCTATGGATGATTGGTCATGTTGGTAAAAATAGATGGACCTCTATTTTTAGACCTATGGGCGGAGTCTACTTTTAGACTGCCAGTCAAAAAATAGAACAGTCGAATATTATTAGCTCTTAATAATATTTGGACTATAAACATTATCTTATCCTCTTGCAGCACTTCAGTTTCAGCTACGGATGTGTCACGTGCAACTTCCAGAAGGAAATACGCTTTTCCTATGGGTTAGTTGAGCTATTGCATGATGGACTTCAGTTAGAACTCAAGTGATTGAGTTTGGTGGAGTTGATTGAGGAGTTGATGGAGTTGTGTTCAGTTTGACTTAGTTGAACTAGTTGTATTAGTCTAACTGACAAATACACTAGTGATGAGTGGTGTGAATTAATTATTAATTAATTCACTAATTATTAACTCATAAATCAACTAAAGAATACATCAGTTAACTCAGTGCATGGATAGTTCAGTGGAGACCAGTGTTAGAGGTGGGTGAAAGGGTGAGACTACTATCAGTTGTGACTATAGCTGTGCATGAGAT
>APFE031352449.1:1799-29441 GCA_000404065.3 Pinus taeda | reverse complement strand
CGACGGGCCCACATCTGAAACCTCCATTTTGAATCCACAAGAACCAAAATGGAGGTGTCGGCAGCTCTGAATATTACTGCACTGAATGCTCCTCACTGTGAATTGGAATATTTACCTTTGATAGATGAAGATTTCCAAATTAAAGACTTGCATTTTGATGAAAGTCCCCTTTTGAGCTATTATCGCTGTAGAGACGAATACTCAAAGGGGCACGATCTTATAGGGTTGTGGGAATCCAATCTCCCAAGGTATCTCATTCCTTCAGTCATTTATTTCCCAGAAATCATCCATTACTGCCATTCTAACTATGATCTGACTCAAAGAGCTGTAATATCCCCTGACCAAAGTGTTCTTTTCCCCATTACTCCCCAAGCTATCAATATGATGCTCCATTTTGAACCTGGTCAAAACCTCACTCCCTTGTCCATTGGGGAATTGCTTGAAAAATCTACTTGGTTGTCCCCTGAAGAGGTAATTAGAAGATCACATCCTTGGATAAAAAGTCTTAATACTAGTCATAAGATTTGTTTACTCCAAGATTGTTATCAAATCTATTCAAACAGAGGTTAGAAAGCATAACAGCTAAAGAGTATCAATGGTTAAAGTGTATCAGGTAAAAGTCAGTGAAAGTTAAAACGAAGTTACAGAGCAGTCAAAGGTAAACAATAAAAGTGAATACAGAAGGCAGTAAAATGGTAAAAAGAGATGATAATACTTTCACCAATATTTAGGTTTGTCTAAAGTGAAAGTAAAACAGTCAAAAGAGCAAGAAAGTAAAAAGATGAAAAAACATAACAAGAAGGAACATTTTTGCAGAAATTGCATATTTTAGTCACAGTTTTGCAGAAAATATTGTGATCAATCCAAGATGAATTTTACAAAAATGAAGGAGTTTTATGTTCTTAAGAGGGACATCTACAAAAACCTCTCTCACTTTTCTAACAGCCATTATGGTTTTGGAAATATTAAACAATGTTGGAAAGCACTTTTTGCAGAAAATTTCAGTTTAAGTCATCATTTTTCAGAGAGTATTTTGGCCAATAAAAAATACTTCATACAAAACAGAAGGAGGTTTTTGTTCCTAAGATATGCATCTACAAAAACCTATCTCAGTTTTCTCACAGTGATTTTATAATGAGAGATACATGCGCATCTTTACAGGCCATTTTCAGACTCTGTAAAACTCTATTTTACACATATTTTTTACAGAGACTATTATGTATAGCTGGGGAGGAATTTTGGGAAAATGAAAGAGGTTTATCTCACCAACATATTGATATACAATAAAATCTTTCTCTTTTTACATATCTATTACATATTGAGAAATAAAAAAATATCATTGGACCCCAAGTTTGCAGAATTGTTGGAGCAGATTGCACAAAGAAAGGAAACAGTTAGTGACCTTGGATGCCTCATCGATCAACTAAGCAGTTGGATTCAAAATTTGAATTGTCGTCTCAGTTTTTTCTTGTCACACCTATCCATACAAAATAGTGCCAATAGAATGCATTAGTTTGGACGTGTCCTTTAAAATTAAGTTCTATTTATGTAAATAGTTTGGAGAGATTTGTGAACCATTTTGATATTTGTTTCAAGAATATTTAGTTTAGAATTGGTATAAATACTCCACTCTTGGAAGCATGGAGGGGGATTCCATTACTTGGCTGTAACATTGAAACTTCAGAATAAAAGCGCTTGGAGAAATTTTTCGTGGCTTGGCTGGATGAGGATTTAAAGCACAGGACTTGTTGCAGGATTCATGTGTTCGACAGCAGTTCAATAAGTGTTTCTACCCTTTCTCTGAAATTTTATATCAGTCTATAATATCATCATATCCATTCCTGAATAATTTGCATAAGAGATTGAAAAAGAATTTTCTTAATTGTACTCTGTTTCCAAATGTTATTATTTTTGATGTTTTCCTCTAAATTAGTTATAAGCATGAATTCTTAAATGCTCTTGCTTTGCTAATTTAAACACTGTTGGTTACTATAACAAAGGATTCTTCATTGCTCTTTGTTTGTAGTCATTTCATTTCTTTCCTTTGGACATGGTGAAAGACTCTTAGTTTCCTTTCATCCCTTCAAAATCATCCCATCCACTTTAAATTTTAAGGATTGTTCTTTGTCAGCTATCTTGCCCACTAAATACCATCTTGTGCTTAGAATAGAAATCCAGTAAAGCCATCCTTTGACTCCATAGTCCAATGGACTGAAAGCTCTCAATCTTGCCCTAGTTTGTGGATTCCACCATTTTCCCAAAACAAACTCTTGAATCTATAACTAGCCTAAAACCTTCCAAGAACAAAGATAAATCATAAAGAGAGAACCCTCTCTAGATGCAGAATGGCTAGATTCTGCATCTAAAAGGTTGGTTTGTCGTTACCTCGGGTATACTTTCCTCTTACACAACTTCTAGGAAAACCTGAGTGATAACAGAACCTTTAGCTCTACCTTTCTTAAATTCTCTATACATTTCCTCCACCATGGCTTTCATGGTCAGAAAACCATCCATGAACTGGGAGTCTGATTCCAAGGGGTTTTCTTCTAACATTTTCCTCTTATAGTGGACTCTTCCAATTTCAAGGTTAGCTTCAACCAGCTCTCCTTCTCCTAATTTAAGCTTTGATCTAGTTAGCATTCAACAACAAAATCCAGCACAAGCTTGTCTAACCTTAGTAACCTGGAGCTCTGATACCACTTGATCTAGAATTTATCCAGGACAAAGAATTAAAGGTATTACAAAATCACATGCATGGATGTGCCTATGTTACTTTATGCAATGGATCGATAAGATTGCAAAATACATAGACACTGAGGCAGTTAGGGAAAACATAACAGGAAAAACATATAATACAACAAGTTTAATAAGGAGTTCACCCAATGCTCCTGGGCTACGTCTCCTGGTCCAGCTTTCAGTGGTGGCCTCTCTATTATGTTTTCAAAGCAGAGTTTCTTTACAATAGTGAGCTCAATTTGAGTCTTACTCAACAGATATGAATCAATAGGATTGGAGTACACAAACTCTCCTTACTAGTACTTGACCTCTACTGGTCATAGTAGCATGAGTCCAATTTGAAACCCATACATGACAGGCCTATGCCGGGCAGCTAGCTTGAACCTCTCAATCTTTCTCTGGAGTGCACAGACTCTCTAACTCTCTCTGGATCTATCTAGCTCAATGTTGCCTTTAGGTCATCTCGGCTTCTTCTCTCTGTTCTCTGCTCTTAGCTTTCTGCGTCTAACTAACTCCTCTCTGTGTGTGTTTTTATGCTTCTATCAGTTCATGGCTTTAATGCCAGTCTGCTTTCTGTTGATTCGTTTCTGCTTCCCGACATTCTGGTTTTCTTGCCTCTGTCCGTTTGAACTCCCTTGTTCTACGTCATCATCACTGTGTAATGCTTCACAGGGAGGTGGCCACATATTTTGTAATGGTTAAGTGCGTCAGGTTCCTTAGACACATTTGAATGGTCGTTATTTTCGTTTGCTCCAAGATGCCCGTGAAACACGAATCTTCTGTCAACTCATCGTCCACGTCGGACTTCAAATCCCATGTAATCTTGCTTTACAACTTTGTCAAATCCGGTCTTTTATTGGGACGCGCCTCCGCCATTGATCTGGGTCCCCCAGATCCTAGGGTCGCCATTCATATCGGGCAGGTAAGTAGTGTGACATTTACCCATCCGATGTGAGTGGTTTTCTCTCTCTTCCACCAGATGTGCGTCACTCAATGTGTGCCATCGGGCGGGACTCGGTCAAAACTACTTACCGCCTCGAGGCCTTCCAATATCCTGCTAGTTTTGTGGAATCCACGGAACCAAATTTATTACTTTTCCACATTTCATAGCCATTTCGAGTCTGGGCACTTCAGTGCTTTCCTTCATTGAGGGGGACACCCTGCGATACGCAATTCGCACTTTAGCACTAATCACATATCAAAAACCACCCCCATTTCCTGAATTAGCCTCTAGTTTTGCCAATTTCCATGAGCGCGCATCACCATGGGCCAATGGTCTGCGCGCTTGATTGAGGGTCCTCTTTGCTCCGTGCTGATCACAATTGCAAATTTCATGAAGATTCCTTTTGATAGCTTGATCTTTCTAAGACTTGAATCTGTTTGGCATAATTTGAACGAGTTTATGAAAACTTAGAGAGTTTTAGGATCCAATTTGGATCACCAACCTTACATCAAGACTCAAAAGCGTACTATCGGGCCTGTGATGTATGTCAACAGACTGGGAAACCATTGCAGAGGGATGAAATGCCACTCAATCCACAGATGACGCTACAACCGTTTGAAAAATGGGCGATCGACTTTGTAGGCCTTATCACACCTCAAGAAAATATGGGTGCACGTTATATCATCACCGTGATAGAATACTTGACTCAATGGGCGGAAGCACAACTGGTTAAGCATTGCACGACTGCTACAGCTATGATATTTTTGTTCGATCATGTGTTGACACAGTTTGGATGCCCAAAAATTCTAATGAGCAACTACGGAACGCACTTCCTAAATGAAACTATCAGCGCACTCATTGAGGAATTCCATATATATCATCAGCAAAGTACGTCGTACCTATTATGGAGGTAAATCCCCTCTGCGAACAGAGGCGATCCCTACTAGCCCAAATGGGGTCTAGCAACAATCAAACAACGCTAACACGTAGGTTCCTAATTGAAAATCAAAGACCAATGATGAGGGCCTACCTGGATTCCAACGCTAGAACTTGTGGAAGAGTCGACGCTCCCATTCCTTTGCTCCGACCGGTCACGATCCCCACGATCCTCATGAATGGACACCTGCACATGCAAAGAACGACACAAACACAAGAATAGAATCCAAGAGATGCAACTATATATCAGTCAGAAAGGATATAACTCAATCATCATTACAAAGACAATAAGAGTGGAACCATAATGATAGTCGTCTATTATTGATAAACAAAGAAGAATACAACCATAGTTCTGACGTCAAATCCTCCTTTGGCTGGGTGATTCAGCAGCACATGCCTTGCAAAGCTTGTTGGGAAAGTGGAACAAGCCTCTCTCTCCTTGGTTACTTGGACAGAATCTCCTCACTTTAGATTTAGCCTTATGGGAATGAGAAAGGCTTCTTGTAGCATGAACTTAGCAATTCTCAGACTTTGGGACTTGTAAACTAGCACTCAAAACTAACTTGTCAAAGGCAAAAGGAAAAGCTTTTATAGATTAGAGGGGAAGGAGTTAGGATCATCCACAATATTCATGGGATTGGCTTTATCACTAAGAAGCTTCCATGAGAGGTGGAGAACTACTTCCCTCCTATGGAGATTCAAAGCCAAACTAAACCAACTCAATATAGATTCAGTTCATGAGTGGGTTAGGAATAACCTTTGTAAGTTTGTTTGTTAAAAACTTTACCCAACTAGGCTAGCGCGAGTGTGACTCTGAGACAGAGCGCCAGCTAGTGTGCCCTCTTTGGAGGATTTCCCCCATTGGCGCTAGTGATACACAGTGAAACCACGCCAATAGAAAAATGGCTATTTTTATGGGTATTTTGCAAAAGGTGTCTTCAGGGCATATGAAGTTCATACTCAAGGGGATATAATGCAAGTCTTTCTAGGTCATGTCACTTCTCACAAGTCCCGAAATGAGTCACCCAAGGTGTGGGAGAAGGGGTAACAGGGACGGTGACAAATTGCTATGTAACAGATGCCCCCTAAACCATGAGGCCCGAAAGAGAGAGAGGGGTGAAATGCTTTACAAGAACATGGCCAACCAAAAACACTGCCGATAGAGAACCTGCGTGAAGAAGTACAACTGATATCTCAAGTACATGATGTATGTGGTATGGGCGCAGCCATACATAGCAAAGTACATAAAAACTAGATCCAAGGTATGGGCACAGCCATCCAGTAAGGATCGATAAACAGACTCAGGCATGGTTGCAGCCATCCAATGAATGAGTAATGTAATGATCATAATAATCTACAAAATCGCAACCTGGATCTCAACAGACAAAATCTAGGGTCCTGTGCTCCATCTCGACCCGAACAAAGTACAAGTTCAAGCATGTGAATATGGGAGTCGAAGTCGAACATGCAAGAACATCGTCTGATTACCAGTCAATGATGAAAACTGTTAACAGACGCGAGAGGTACCACCAATAATGACAATGGTCCTCAAACCATAGGTACAATCTACCGGTGTGTGAATCAGTGAGACGACATCGAACACCCGTAGAATCATTCGATCGGAGGCCAATGATGAAAACTTGTGGTCGAAACACGAAGAACCTGCCATTGAGGCATGCAGGCTCCAAGGCACCTGAAGGGAGTCTCTGGGTCAACTTCCTGGATAATGAGCTGAAGTCGACAGGAAGTGACCTTAATCGAAGGTGGGCCATAATGTTTCCCACATCATCGACACGAGACAGAGAAGGATAAGATGTTTGTGAATCAGGATTATGTGAGGTATCAGAGGGAGGTTGATTATTCTACAGAGGTCAACTTCTCTTGAACATATCGGCGGCACGACAGTGGACTTGGCAGTATTTGACATCAAATGATCATAGGTCATGGTGACAAGGCAACGAGTAGATGAGAGGTAAAATAGGATCACCCAAACCCACAGAGGCAAGTGAAAAATGAGATGAGATGTCCCCACCCAGACACGAATGCAAACAAGTGCCATGTTCAAGAGTGACATACTACCGACACGATAATAATTATGGTTCCATTTTCCCCACCATTATTGGTGAGTACCCCGGTTATTTTTTGATGAAAAGCTTGACGGGGATAGCATATGCTTGAAAGGCGTCATTTCGACGGAATCCGATGTCATTAAGTTTTAACGAGTTTGACAAGGGAAAACTCGGCGTCTTTTCATGTTTAGAGAGTTTGAAAAGACAGCAAAAAAGGAAACTCCAGTGGTGTCCCTTTTCGTAAAGTTGTGTCTCTCGAGCCCGAAAAAGTATAAAACAATGCTCGAAAGAACCGCCCGATCATTACGATCGAGGAGTACTTTTCATGAGTAGTGATTTCGACCTGAAAAAGTAAAAAAGTGATCGAAACCACGTCACTTCGTAACCATTAACGAACCTGAAACGATAAGGGTCCGACGATCTTTTCGTCTTTACACGATCGGAAAAGGGTTTAAAGACGACTGCCTCTCATTTACATTTAACGAGTCGAGAGGAATAACTCGGCATTCTTTTCACATTTAGAGAGTCAGAAAAGAGAAGAAAGATGACTCCATAGCAACTTTTTCGTGTATTTACCAAGTCCGAAAAAAAGTATAAAATACAACTCGTTTCGTCACCTACATCACACAAACACCTGTCGCTGCACAAAAACCAATGTAAAATCCATTTTCGACACAAATATACACTAAAATATTATAAAAAGACTTTTAAAACCTATTTAGGGTTAAAAAGGCTATAAACATGTGAAAATGGTAAAAACAAGAATTACTTTTCAATTTTACCTCATTGGAGAGTGAGAATAGTGCTTTTGGTGTGCGATCTCCAGGCGAAGATTGCGACGAATCCATGTGACCATTCGGAGCACCGTTAGTTCCAGGTAAGAGGTTTCCTCTCCTACTCCATTTTTGTCCAATTTTTTATTTCTTTAGCTTGTTTTATCATCCTCTGTGGAGGGAATTGCAAAAAGTAGGGTTGCACCCATTGGTGCAGGTTTTGGGCACGGACCCGCGCCAATGGGGCATTTTTCTACAAAGGCTCGCGCCAATGGCCGAGCGCACCCATTTCTCAAAATTTAACAATTCTAAAGCCATTTCCCTGCATTTTTTAATTTCCCAAGGATCTAATTTGATGTTTTTGACCTTGTGATTGCAGGAAAACACACAAAATGGTACTCCAATGGAAGGAAAGAGAGCATGACCAGGTAGACGTATTGGCCATAGCAGATGAAGACTGCATGGAAGCCCTTAGAGCTTGCAGGCTCAAGAAATACTTTCTCTTGTCCTATCTACGAGCTCAGCCAGAGCTCTTGCGATATTTAATCAACCTGTGGGATGAACATGATCAAGTGTTCTGCATACGGGACCAAGTACTGGAACTAGATGTATTTGACATCTATTTCATCACTAGACTGTTGCGTAGAGGGCCGGTGCCCCTATTGACAGGTAGCAGGCCATCCGGTGAAAAGATGGAGGAGGTGAAGGCTCGAGTTTGCCCAGGGGCAAAATATGGATCCGACAGCTCAAAAGTGGATATCTCCACTGTTCCGGACCTAATACTCAGAGCTCTATTGTTCACCATCGCACGAGATGCGGGGGCACAAGCACCCCATGAAGCTACAAAGAATCACCTGATCCTAGCTATAGAATGTCTCAACCCGACGATCTTCAATTGGGCGACAGCGGTGACGACCAATATGAAGAGGCAGCTTACAAAAGGTAAACGGGGAAAGCTGCAGCAGTTTGGGTACGGTTCCATTCTGTGATGTTCTTCTTGGAACGTGTGCCAATATTTCAGGGCCAACGGGCGTTTGTACCTGATTCGGCGCCTCGAGAGCCTAGGATGGCTCATTGGGCGACATTGATGCCGAGAGGGGGGGGAGACCAGCAGATGTCATGGAGGCCTGCGTTTTTTGGGTGGCTTCGCCGCCAAATGATCGTGGTTGAGGACTGGCCATATGTAGGGACGGACTTCACCGGTGACCCTAATCTCCCATTGCCAAAGGGAGAGGATTGGGATGAGGAGATAGGTATGACCTCATTTGGATTTTGCGTTTTATGATTTTTTTTGTTAATACATGCTTGTTCTAATAACATTTATATGCATATGCAGATGTTGGCCCAGAGCACCCAGCTGGCATGTCTCCTATTGCAAGGAGACACCAGGCTACAACAGATCCTTAGGAGGAGGGTGGTGATAGAGGGGAACTCATCCAAAACCTTGAGGGTATCACTCGAGGGATCTCGGATTATGCTCGGCTAGCAGATGTCCCGTTAGCGTACCGGAGGCACACGATGGGGGTGCACAATCGCATCCACTGACTCCTAAGATGTTTAGTGCGAGCAGTGACGTGCTACCATGAGCACCATAGGGATTAGATATCTCGGCTTTATTTCCATGCATATTTTTTGAGAGACATGTTGTCTCCGGATGTACTAAGACAAACATGTATTATTTTTTGATGATGCGCATGGTGCAAACATTTGGACACACACACACACACACATATATATATATCTATTATATATTATATATCTATATTATATATATATAATATATATATATATATATATATATATATACATATATATACATATGTTTTTATGATTTATTGTGTTTTATGCTTCTTATGCTATTTTAAATTACATGTTATGAAAATGTTTGTCCAATACATAATTAGCTAATGCATCGGTTAATGTATTAAAACGTCTTGGAATATTTTGATATGTAATGAAATCAAAATCCCTTTCTAACAACTTAAGACGTAAATACAACCTTAAAATCCGATGGTCTCTGATGGAATAACGCCCATTGAGCTGGTGGACGACAAGCTGAGAGTCCAAGTTCACAACTAATGTTCGAATACCGAGGTTAATCGCCTCAGCTAGTAACTCAATCACAGTACTATACTCAGCAACATTGTTCATGGTACAACCTAGACAAACCCCTTGAAGGTCTACTAACTCACCATGAGGATCGTAGATCACCCATGCCGTAGAAGACAAGTTGCGTGTACTGCGGGAGGCACCATCAGCGAAACCAACGTAAGGCGAACCAGACATCTGTCCAAGAAGAAAAAATACACAATAAGCGGAAATCACGCCGACACACCAAGACAAAATCATGAAAACATGCACACACAACACACTTGCTAAAGCACACGTATGTAAAAAAAGTAGAGTGCACGCATGATACTTGTTCAAGTCAAGCCCATTTCGGGACTTACCCTATTACACTACTTTGTGACCGGCCTAGATAATGTAGGCGTCATCTCGGCCCGTTTTGTAAAATGATCAACGACACTAATGATCCACCCATGCCCCCCAGCCGAGCGAGGCTTACAAGCTAGATGATCAATGCCCCCTTTTGCAAAGGGGTCGAGGGTAGCGACAGTGTGCAATGTGGAACTAGAACGAGTGGAAATCGAACCGATCGAAGCAAGATTCGGAGGTGGGAATGAAAAGACACCCATGAGGGCAGGATCTTTAAAGAGCCCAGCTCCCACACTCTCCAAGGGAATGGAGGTATGCTCCACAAAAGGCACGTTACCTTCGGAAGAGGAAGCGAAGAAGGAGAGTTGGTCTACCGTGACAATTTTCCCCTGATGAGGGAAATTAATGACATGAAAGAGGGATGAAGCCATGGCGCGCATGGCATATGTCCAGCTCCGGCCCAAAAGGAGTTTGTAAGTAACATTTGCATCAACAACTTCAACTTCCACTTCAACGGTCTTCCCTTCCAAAGTAATCGGTAAGCATTGGAGGATACCGTAAGGGCGAGATTCTCTCCCGTTAAAGGCTTCCAGTGTCGTTGGGGATTGACTCAAAGTCAAAGACCCAATAGCCTTCCAACAAGAAACAAACATAATGCAAGTTGAGGCGCCTTCATCAATAACCGTACGATGAATCGTTTTAGCATTGATGATGACTTGAATGAGGAAGGCAATCTGGTGAGGCAGTCTCGATACATGGCTCTCGAGATCAAAGGTGATCAAATCCGAGTCGGCCGAGTTGATGCCACCGGTAGCTGATAGCAGGGACTTCCTCTAGGGGGGGCAGCTCTTGAGAAATTCTAGAGAGGACATAGCTGACGAAGCCTGAGCTAAGTCCTCAACGATGTTGTAGTGCTGGGCAGCACGAGCATTAGGGTTGTAAGAAGATCGCCAGAGTACACCTTTAGGAGGGGGTTGAATAGGCGTCTCAGCGCTAGGTCTCTCGATATGGAGCAGACCAGAAATGGACGGAGGAGTGCTTGAGGGGACCTCAGGCTCCTTCCCGGCAGGTGACGGATATTCCTTTACTCGAGTCATAATATGAACGGGAATCGTTCCAACCATGAACACTTGGGAACCAAAGGGAGAAGAAGACGAGGATGGGTCAGCCACCATTTGCGTTTTCTGTGAGGGGAAAGGTCTTTCAAAATCGCAGGAGTCCCAGGAGCGCCAACCAATAAATGACTAACTTCAGACTACCTTGGGCAGTCTTTGGTATAGTGATCCTCGTCACAGATAAGACAAGGATACTTCGGTTTACATTTGGCTCCTTCCTCAGGTGGAGGTTTAGGGGAGTCCTGTTTGGGTTGATCAGATTTATTCTTCGCTTTCCCCTTCTTCTTTCCTTTCAAGGTTTTATCCACCGTGGTGGACTGGATGGCATTGACCTCGGAAGTATTTCCGGAAATAGACACACCCTGAGAAGTGTTTTCGTTTGAAGCATTTGATTTTTTCTTCCCAAGGTTCGCGGAAGATTTCTTTGAAGACGGATTTACAGATCCAATAACACCGTCAACAGATGGCTTTGGCGAAGCTTTGGATGTTCCGGGTCTCGAGGCATTAGGCAAATAATCATATAAGGTACCTGACTGAGAATAAACTAAGTCGAGGTACTGAGCACATGCAATAGCCTGCTCTTCAGTTACACAAGCTCCCATAGCAATGTCTCGCGCGATTGCAGGGACAACGGAGGTCATAAACCAATTGGTCAGGAGCTGATCAGGAATCCAGAACTTGATCAAACAACGACGTCATCTCCATTCATGAATATGATCAGATATGTGCATGGTCGTGTCCTGTTTAAGAGACTTGAGGAGATGCGTTCCCATCTCATACCGAATGGGCAACTGAAAATGAGTTAGAAATGCCATTGCCAACGAGTTGAAATCTTGAAAGGATCCACGAGTCAGCTCAATATACCACTTAGCAGTAGAGCCGGTGAGAGTCCTTTGGAAAAGGCGGAGCCAGATTGAATCGTCAAGCCACGAATTTGACGAACACCAAAGGTGGTAAGTCATAACGTGGGCTTGAGGGTCTTCTCCATCTTTGCCGTCAAATTTGCGACAATCATCGGGCATTTTGGTTGGAACTGGTGGCCAGAATGGATTATGAAGGATAGGATCATTAGTCAATTTGGACACATCTGGTAGTTCCAATGTTGCTAAGAAAGGTAACTGAGGATTGAAGGAGATCTATGGCCGTGGATAAGAGGTAGTACCATATTTCTAACCAGTTGCTAGTTGCCCCCATTGATTTTGTCCAGATGGACCTGGCCCATAAGGGTTTTGTCTGTAGGGATTCTGGCCATAGGGGTTATAGCCATAATTAGACGGTTGACCCTGGATCTGCCCCCCAGCACCCCATTGATTACCAACCTGGCCTGCAGGAGAAACATACTATTGCTGGTAATTCTGATAAGGAGCGACCTACATTTGTTGATAATTTTCGTACGGGGCAAACTAAGCTTGCCCATGGGGTTGCTGGTAACCATACGGTTGTTAGGCTCCATACTGAGCCTGGGGACCAGGCTGTGCTTGATAAGAAGGTTGGGATTGAAACTTGCCTTGCATCTAAAGACTAGTTTGAGTCTGGGGCCTAGCCTGGGGCTGAAAACCTGGTTGAGCTTGAGAAGCAATCACCATTTGCATGCCCGGTTGAGCAGGCCCAAAAAGATGTCCTTGAGAGGATGGAGATTGGGCCACCTGGCCAGAAGGTTGCCCTGGTAGAGTTTGGGATGGACCCACTTGCCCAGAAGGTTGGGCTTGCTGGGTGTTAGGTTGTCCTTGTACAACCGAGGGTTGTCCTTGCGAACAGATGGCTGAGCAGACTGGACGGTTGGTTGACCTTGAGGTTGACCAATGTGTCCAAGAGATTGCCCAGACTAGGCAGTGGGTTGGCCTTGTTGTACATAAGGCTGACCACCCTGCCCAGAAGGGTACCCTTGCTGGATTCCAGGTTGTCCTTGTTGCATATAAGGTTGTCCTGGATTCCCATAGGGTTGGCCGGAAGGGTATCCCTGCTGGACTCTAGGTTGTCCTTATTGCATATAAGGCTGTCCTGGATCTCCAGAGGGTTGCCCAAGATAAGTGAAAGACGGACCACCATAGGCCAAAGGTTGTCCCTGAAAGGGTTGTCCTTGTGGGCCTCCAGGTTTCCCTGGATAGGATTTCCCGTAATACTGATGCCCATAAGAAGGTTGCGTGTAAGACGGCTGACCTTGATACGATGGTCCTTGATAAGACGGTCCTTGATCCAAAAGGGGTGCTTGGCCACCACCATAACGAGTGGTACCCCAAGCAACACTTAACGGGATTGAGCCCTCAACCGCAGGCTGAGATTGCAAGGATCCAATATACAAATGATGCCCTACGGGGTCATAATAATGATTTGGACCTTGCGCGCCCGGATTCTGGATGGCATGCAAATACTGATTATATGCCTCCCCTGCTGGAATGGAACCAGAAGAAGGTGGGGCACTAAGTGCAGGATGGACAACTCTAGGTGTAGGTACCGACTGGCCACTATTTACTGAACCGTAGAACGGACCAACAACAGTAGTTACAATCGAAGATGCTGTAACGGCACTAACAACAGGTGTTGAAGATGCTACACAAACAGTCGGAATAGTCGGGACTGAAGTGACAATGGTATTAAGAACTTGTGGAATAAAAGATCATGTAGTGGGAGTGATATTGTGATACCACATGGTACCTGAGGAGGAGTTCCTAGAACCCATAACATCCCTCAAAGCCTTATAGCGTAAGGGCAACGTGACACTGAGGGGGGTGACAGTGAAGGGCGGGGTTACGACCGGGGTTAAGGTCGAGACAGGAGTTTCGACACTCGTCACAACGGGTGTCTCACTCGCGATAGGAGATGTGTCATCCATGTCAGAGGAAGACATTGGGACCGAAACACCAGTAGGAGTAAAAGGAGTATCCTCTTCGGAAGGCTCCCAAATAGGGTTCCAATATAGATCGTGAAAATCGTCTTCTGGAGCATGAGAGTTCAACGGTTGGACACTCGAAATAACAAGAAAAGTGTCACCACAAACCGGTGTCTAAGGAGCAGTAGAAGAAGGAGACCCTTGATCACTAGGGATGGGAGATGGGATCGATGGTTCCGCCAGGATGATTTTATTCAAAAAATCCTATACAAACTAATGAGAAAAGACCCTACTCAAACTAATGCAAACAAGATCTAACAAGGTAAGTGTGAACGTGGGCGAATAAATTTTAAGACACAAGGATATAACTTGACCTTTTCATCTTTAAAGAGTCGAGAAAAGGACAAAAAGAATTCTCTAGTCGCCTTCGAATGTTTAGTGAGCCCGAAGTGACAAGTGCTCAGATGAGCCTTTTATTTTAGGGAGTCTGAAAAGGATCAAAAGTGACTACTCTGGAGAACTAGGCAAAAGGTTTACCAGACAATCCGTAAAACTACATATACACCTTGGCAATCGTATGAAAACCAAGGATTTTGCGTACAGCAGTCAATCTTCCTGAATGTTGTGTTCGGTGCATTACGGGTCGTAAGGCAGAAGACACGGCTTCCTATGGATAAAGGATGATAACCTAGTGGGGTCTCCCCATATACTCGATGGTATGTGGGAGCACAAGTCCGTACTAGACCACAATTGAGTCACAAAAGGAGGAATCACCCTGTTATCACTTTAAAAAAGAGATCTGATATATGTAACTTTTCATCCTAGCCCGATGACAAAGGTCAGTGCTAGTCTATGTTGCTTTAATTTTGTTTTTCCTTAGATTCTGAAGTTTTAAGAGGTCATGAGTCAAGTTTATTCCTATCTACCAGTGGTTCTCCTCCATTCACCATTATTTCATAGCCACATGTCATCTTATGTCAGTCACCAAGTCTTTTAATAATTGCGTAGCGCATGCATACTATTAAAGTGTTTTCACAGCGCTTTTATAGTTTTGCAGTTTCGCAGCGCAAACCCTATTAGGAAATTCCGCAGCGCATTATTCAAATTTTAAACTAACCGCGCTGCTAAATCAGGGATTCGTACATTTCGCAGCGAATCTTTCCCGAAATGTCAAATCCGTTAGATGAATCATAGGCCGTGTCATCTCATGTCAGTTCATGTACTCCTCTTATCACGTTCCACCCCTCATTGCCATTATCACCACCATTAGATCTGTTGATATGCACAAATCATCATTTCCAAGAAAGGCCACCGTGCATAAATCTTAATGATGGTTGTTAATCTTGCATGAATAACAAATCTGCAAGATTGCAATTTGAGAGATTTTAAACGGAAAGATTTCAAGTTCATATACAAATATGATCAAGCGAGCCAGAAAATCAAGCGAGGCAGAATTCTAAAAGAAGCTGAGTTACAATTCAAACCAGAGCTAGTAGTCATTGTTTGCAAATCTTTGGAAAGATCAATGGAGAAAAAGGAACACAGATCCGGCAAATGTCTAAGGAACGAGCCTGAAGGCCTGGATATAGCACTAAGGAATAAAGAGGTGGAGAAAGCATTCAAAAAATCCGAGTGCTGGAATTTTTGCAAGAAGTCACAAGGAGGACATGCACAGGTAACCAAAGAATTTGCGCTTAATTTCACAGTCTTGAATTCAAAGGTAGCCATGATAGAATTGCAGTTCTCGCCAGAGATAATATCCACTGTGACAGAGATCCCACGAGGACAAGAGGAATGGTTTAAAATTTTCAAATTTGACATGAATCCTTGCAAGGAGTTTTTAAAGAAAGAGTTTGTAAATGCAGATTTAAGTAAGGCAGTGCCCAGGAGCTATGTCAAAGAATATTATGCTCATTTACTCACCTGCATACAAAAATATTTGACTTGCGAAGGAAGGTATAACAAGGTGTACTCGTACCATTTTAAGCTCCTTTTGCATTTCACATGGAAGGTTTCCATTGATCTACCTTTTTATATATTCCGTAGTTTGAGTAAGATGTGTGATAAGGTACAATTGAGGAAAGAGGATTGTGAAACCTCTTTGTTTCATCATGGTTTGATTAAACTACTGGTCTTAGATGAGCTTCAAAAGGTAGGCAAAGATTGGAATTCATTCATTTTTATGGCTGGCTTCAAAAACCAGACTGGCCTTAGTCCTCTACCTGCAAGAGATTTCACAATAGTGGATCTCCAAACAGAAGCAAGAGCTAAGAGAGTTCCAAATTTACAAGCAAGAAAAAAAGTGAGAGATCCAGTACGGCCACTCATCATTCAAGACACACCTCAACAATCAACTAAGGAAAAATCCCATGTTAAAAAGATTGTACCTGAAACAAGCGCAGCTGAAGTGGTCTCAAGGAGAAGAACAAGAAGTTAGATGGCTAAAGAAAAAGGTAAAGCAGTAGCGGTTGAAGAAAGTCCAGTTTCCAAGGGAAGTCTAAATGATTTATTGCAGGTTATTTACTTTGAGGAGTCCCTACCAGTTCAAGATGAATTGATGCAGTCAGAAAAAGAGAGTACAAAGAAAACCAAAGCCTCAAAAAGGCTTAAATTTGATGAGCAAGCTGAACAATTTGTTTTTAAACCCAGGAGACCTATAACAAGGAGATTTCAGCAAGTACAAGAGGCACCGCCAAGAACAGAGGAAACAGGGGAAGAGACACAACGCTAGCAAAGAAAGAACACAGGAAAAACAGTCACCACATCCAAAGAAGACAATATAGCAAACCTAAAAAGCAAATTGGAATCAGCTAAGCATGAGATTGCCAAACTGAAGAAAGCTGCTAGAAGACATGTAGTCATACAAACTAATTATTACACAATTAAAACCCTATGGGAGGAGAATGCAGCTATAGAGGTGGTTGACTGTAATACACAATTTCATACTTGGACAGTGCCGGCAATCAAAGAAGCCAAGTAGATCAGGATGATTAATATGCAACTGAGAGCTGGGAATAAGGTTATGAAGAGACAAATAGAAGATCTAAAGGCACAGTTAAGCCAGCTTAAAGAACCTGCTAAATGAAATCACCTTTCAAGTAAGATTTTGTTTTGAGTTTTGATGAGTTTGCTTGATCTCACCCTTTTAAAGAAGCCTAAATGTCCATTCAGTTTTTGGAAAGTCTAAAGGAAGTTTTGGCAACAAAGTGCTCGATTAATAAAATTTTCGGGTTAAGAACAATGTCTTTTAAACAACTCAGCAGTTTCGTAGCACACTACGAAACTACTGAAGGTGATGGTTCCAATATAAATCAACCAATTTTGAAGCAGAAGCGGGAAAATTTTAAGGGACAAATGTATGCAAGGAGACATCTGAAGCTACAGCAACCAATCAATCTAAGACAAGTGGAGAAAAATGGTTTGGATCTAAATTTGCATTTTGTCATATCATAAGCAGTTGAAGCACAGTTCAGACAGCCTGAATGCGTTTTTTGGTTTTAAAAACAGTGGACAGCACATCAATAAGTCATGTTTTAAAACAGTGGACAGCACATCAATAGACGTGACCACCCGTCATGTTTTGGAAAACAAAGATGAAAGACCGGCTTATGTGGATTTGAAAACCATAAAACCGAGAAGCAAGGATAGTTTCCTATATTTCTGAACAGTGGAGAGGGTACGACATATAAGATCAGCGTGGAGCATTGAACAGCCATCTCAGCCAAACTGAAAGAGAACCAGATGTCAAAGAAAGAGAATGATCTTAATCAAAGCCATTATTCGTGTAATATGGAGTTAGAGTCCTATTTGATTTAGATCTTTAAAAAACTCCAGTTAACAGTTTGTTTTATTTATTAAGTAGTTAAAGTTTAATAGCTGTCAGTAATAGAAGTAGTTTTCGAATTCCCCTCATGCTTGAGGAGGAATCTCAATCAGTTAGAATAAGAACTCTATATATAGCTGAAGCAGCAATGTACTCAGGGTTGGAAATTTTTACGAAAAAGGCTGATATTTGGCTTATGTAAAACTCTGTTTTGATAATACATGTTTGGCTTTACTTCTCAAGATTCATGAGGGATTTTATGTTCAGAATGTGTGATTTTGTCCTTTCCTAATTCTTGCAGTGGTATGAATGTGTAATCACTCAAAATTCACTTGAGGTGCTCTGACTTCCTATATGCATTGATAGACTGTGTGGTCCTATATGAGTTGTTATGTTGTGAATATTTTAAATGCTAAATGCCCTAACTTCTATGTAAAGTTAAATTCATTGTCATATTGAGATGTTGTTGACTCCATAAGCCCAATGGATAGTTGTTAAATGTGTTTCCACCATTCATATTCTCACAGTTGTTTGACAAGAGTTAGCCATCTTATCTATAATCAAAATCATTAACCCCTTTTTGAGAGAGCCCTCTCAGGTTGAGGAGGCTAAGCCTCAGTCTAAAGTAGGTTTCAAATAGTTACTTAGAGTCAACCTGATCAGCATCCTATCAGGACCTGATTTTGAGATAACACACCCAACCTTGAGTGGAAACAAAAGTGACTAAGTTTAACGACGCTAGAGCATGTCTCTAACCTAGACCTCTAAAAAGTGCGTGTTATGTTCCAATGCGTTGTTAGATTGATTCAGTTCACTTTAAAGTTGATCTTGTATTAGGTTTCAGTTTTCAGGCCTTACCGTATGTGATATCTCAAAATTCCCTAAATGCAAACTATATGCCAAAATATGTCATTTCATTCGATGAATGCTAGTTACGAGAGGGTTTGAGAGCTTTCACGCAAACGAAACGATCACAAAACAACAAAGAAATTCCCTAATGCAGCTAATGAAAATTAACAAACTTTTCTTTAAGATCACTAATCACTAATCAAAATGAAAAGCTCTAATTCTCATTAACTAATACAAAGCAAAAGATATTTTTCTTTTATGTCAATGGAAAAGTGCATTAAACAAACTTTGAGAATTGATACCAAACAAGTTCTATTCAATACAAGCACATTCAGTTCCCTAAATCACAAAGCAAACCTCCAAAGAACGAGAAAAGTCCCAAAGACACCAATGAGCCGTGTAATCTAGGCTCAAAGCGAGACAAAGCGGAATTCAAGTGAAAATGAAGAAAGTCACCCAAATAATGCAATAAAACGATTTACAACCACCAAACAAGTGCAAGGGAGTAATCAAAGAGTCGACTGGACCACTAGAAGATCAAAAACGCCTGAGGAAGGCTCGACACACAAAGCCACTAGATGCCCTAGGGCTAGAAATGTGAAATCGATGGAAAAAATCAAACACCCAAAGGGTAACAATCAAAGCCAATCAAATCACACTCAAACATAATCAAGTAGTCTAAAAAAGGTACCCAGAACAAAAACCCAGCTCAGAGGGCTCACATCTAAGCAAAGTTCAAAAGTTCCCAGGCCTGGTGCGACTGTCAGGCTGTAACTAGCGCCTTTCAGGGATTGGCGCGGGTTGTCAATGAGAAACTAGCGCCAACTGGCACGACTATAACGCTATAAAAGAGCACCAACCGAGTTTGCTATGGAAAAATAAAAGACAAATGAGCCAAAGCTAAGTCAACAGTACCCAGGTACACCAAGGGTCAAGAAGCAACACAAGGACTCAACCCAGAAGGTTAACCAAGCAAGAGAAACCAAGAAACAACCAAGAAACAAGGCAAGTTCCAAGTTGTTCAGTTCGTAAACCAAACCGGAGATGGACTGAAGTGGCATTGATCTACTTTGCTAATGCAGAGCAATAGCGTTTCGAAGGCTATCTAGCCGTACTTCAGGCTTCGTCTAAAGTTTACAAATCAAACAACAAGACAAAAAAAACAACAAGACAAAAAGCCAACTCCCCAGCGGAGTCGCCAAATTGTTGTGGAGGTAAATCCCCTCTGCAGACAGAGGCGATCCCTACTAGCCCAAATGGGGTCTAGCAACAATCAAACAACGTTAACACGCAGGTTCCTAATTGCAAATTAAAGACCAATGATGAGGGCCTACCTGGATTCCAATGCTAGTACTTGTGGAAGAGTCGACACTCCCATTCCTTTGCTCCGGCCGGTCACGATCCCCACAATCCTCGTGAATGGACATCCACACATGCAAAGAATGACACAAACACAAGCATAAAATCCAATAGATGCAACTATATATCAGTCAGAAAGGATATAACTCAATCATCATTACAAAGACAATAAGATTGGAACCATAATGATAGTTGTCTATTATTGATAAACAAAGAAGAATACAATCATAGTTCTGACGTCAAATCCCCCTTTGGTTGGGTGATCAGCAGCACATGCCTTGTAAAGCTTGTTGGGAATGGGGAACAAGCCTCTCTCTCCTGGTTACTTGGACAAGAATCTCCTCACTTTCGATTTAGCCTTATGGGAATGAAGAAGGCTTCTTGTAGCATGAACTTAGCAATTCTCAGACTTTGGGACTTGTAAAATAGCACTCAAAACTAGCTTGTCAAAGGCAAAAGGACAAGCTCTTATAGATAGAGGGGAAGGAGTTAGGATCATCCACAATATTCATGGGATTGGCTTTATCACTAAGAAGCTTCCATGAGAGGTGGAGAACTACTTCCCTCCTATGGAGATTTGAAGCCAAACTAAACTAACTCAATATAGATTCAGTTCATGAGTGGGTTAGGAAGAACCTTCATAAGTTTGTTTGTTAAAAACTTTACCCAACTGGGCTAGCGCGAGTGCGACTCTGAGACAGAGCACCAGCTGGCGCGCCCTCTTTGGAGGATTTCCCCCATTGGCGCGAGTGATACACAGTGAAACCGCACCAATGGAAAAAGGGCTATTTTTATGGGTATTTTGTAGAAGGTGTCTTCAGGGAATATGAAGTTCATACTCAACGGGATATAATGCAAGTGTTTCCAGGTCATGTCCCATCTCAGAGGTCCCAGAATGAGTCCCCCAAGGTGCGGGAGAAGGGGTAACAGGGACGGTGACAAATTGCTGTGTAACAGTACCATCCGCAAGTGAATGGGACCGTCAAAGCTTTCAACAAGATTTTGGAGATTATGTTGACCAAAGTATGTAATGCGTAGCAAAACGATTGGGATTTTCGCATACCTGTTGTGCTATGGGCATACCGAACCACATGTAATAAGTTGACAGGTCAGACACCTTTCCGGCTAGTCTACGGCATGGAAGCCGTCATGCCAATGGAATACATTGTACTCAGTTTGTGAATAGCAGTGACGACAGGCATGGCAAGCCGAGGGGCCTTGGAAGAGAGGCTCGCAGAACTAGAAGAACTTGAGGAGGAAAGATTTCTAGCGGGATTCCATTAGCAGGTACAGAAGCAATGAGAAAAAGCTTGGCATGATTGCCATATCAAGTTGTACACGTTCAAAGAAAACAATCTAGTATTACTGTATGACAACAAGTTTGAGAAATTCCCTAGAAAGCTTTGAATGCATTGGTTGGGACCATATGTAGTCAAAGAAGTCACAGATGGAGGCACGGTCCAGCTCGGCAAACTTAATGGAGAGCCCTTCTGAGTAAGAGTAAATGGAAGTCACTTGAAGCTCTACATGGGTGGGCCGACTACCTGAGTAATCGACCAAAGCATAGTCTCACTGCTCCAGACAGTTGAAAGAGAGCGTGGGATGGTAAAACAGTTTGTTAGGGGGCTACGCAACAACAGGGGCATGTGCAGGATTGGTATGTCACAAAGGTCACAGTTGCGCAGAAGGGGCTACGCTGCTGCGTGGATAAACATGGAAGTGACCACTGCTATCACTGTTCATGACAATGTCCGAGTTATGGAGAAAAGGAGCGGGCGGCGGGCAATTAAGATACGATGTACGAGCTAGCTTCAAAATGATATACCGTAGTCCTAACATTAATGAGCTAGAAAAGGAGGGAACAGCTGAATTTTAATTTCCACAGGCCTATAAATCGCAGTGGGGCATCCACCAAAAAAGCTATGGTATCTAGAGAATTAAGTTATTGTACCTTCCAATAGGTATGGAACCGTTGCACTTCGACGATCAGGGAGTAAGCCCGGGGATTTTAATATTGCCAAAAGAGATGCAGGACCTTCTAGATAGTGTGATATCGATGACTGCATACACTCTGCCAAGCTCAGCACCGACGATAGGGGATGTACCAGAAATTCTCAGACAAGTAGCAAGACTGGTCTGGATGCTGCTACCTAAACGACGGGCTCGCAGGCGATCTATCAGAAATAAGGGAAAGATGGTGAATCTTGAGACAAATGATAGAATTTCAGTTAACAGTTTGTCTCTAATGCACCTTGAAGATTGGGATCTTGTAGACAACAACATCTCTCTTGCAAAAATGCAACACAAGCTTCACTAGACAGTGCGTATACTGGACCATAGATCATAAACTTGCTACTTTGGCACAAAGAATTCCCACCTTTAGCATCTCAACTAGAGCTAAAATCCTATGAGGGGTCGCTTTGTGTTAACCGAGAAGAGAAAAATAAGCATCATCGGTTGAGCAAAT
Organism: Pinus taeda; assembly: GCA_000404065.3. Taxonomy (NCBI): domain Eukaryota; kingdom Viridiplantae; phylum Streptophyta; class Pinopsida; order Pinales; family Pinaceae; genus Pinus; species Pinus taeda. Next base: position 7,105 of record APFE031352449.1, on the reverse strand, counting down.
TAGTAGAGGCAATGGAGTAGGAGCCTGAAGGAGTTTTGCAAGAGGCAAGGATTGAGCAACAGAACGTAGTGCATCACTCGTAGGGATGGTGAACCGCGACGCCTTGGCAGCGTGTCTCACTGCACCAATGAGTGACTCGAGACGAGTCATGATGATTGTGTTGGGGGATTGTTGGGAAGCAGATCCCCCGCGTAAAGGTTTTGGGGCTTAAAGCCCACAATTTAGGGTAATGATATTGTAAAAGTTTCATGAAGTGCATGGAGTGTGAACTGTAATGGGTCGAGTCAAAGGATTGTCCGCCCGAAAATAATGTAAAATAATAGAAAGCGAGTTGGCTTGCCCATGGTCCGCGGACCATGGGAAGGTATAAATAGAGCGAGGTTCTAAGGATAGAAAGTAGCTGGGGATGAAAATTTGAAATGTATGGGTTTGTAAAAGAAAGATTGCTCTAAGTCTATAAGTCTAAGTCGTGGTTGGTAGTAGTTAGAGTAGGCTCTGCAGCTGTGTGAACAGAGGCTGAGGAGAGTCCGCAGTTGTGTGCACGGACCCCTGCAACTGAGTGCGCAGGGTGGAATTGGATTGTACTGAATAGAAGATCAATAAAGATAAGTGTTTCTGAATTATTGTGCATCTGGTCACAGATCTATATGTTTATTCTCATGTTAGGGTTTGATGCATGTCTTTAAGATTTATGGTTGCGCACGCTGGTTATAACTGTTGAATACTTGATTAAAGACCTTAAGAATTAGATCAGAACTATAACAAATGTAATAATAATAAAGAATCTAAGAAGTGCCTCGTCGCATAGCTATGTGAAGGCCAGACAGCTGCGCAGAGTAGCACGAGTGCACAGAGTGGTTCGCAACCCCTCTAGACCTCATAAAGACATCCCTAGGGTGCAGAAACCTAGTTCCAGCACCCTCCCATACTACCTTGGGTGAGACTTTAGTCCGCGCTCCGCGAATTGTTGTCGAAAGGGTCGATAGTGCAGGATTTTCTTGGCTAAAACACTTCCAAACCTAGGTCAGGCCCCAATAAGACAAAAATGTTTCATAGTTTAAATGAGACATAGGAACCACAAAGTGGGAAAACTGCTTTTGGAAATCTTCAAAGGAGACCCATAAGCTTTTTAGCAATCCTTATCATGGTTTAAAAGTAAGTTCACAATCCAAAGATGGCAGAGTATTTATGGTTGGAAATGTAGTATCAAATTCCATATTGCAGAAACATGAATGGCTACTTTCTGTTTTTTATAATATAGGGTGTATCAGTCATGGAAGTATTCTATGAATTAATTTTCCAACCGAGTTTAAGTGTCATGCACCCAGAGAGGAAAAAGGGGGTGGTTCTTGTGGAGCTATGTCCCATTCTTAAGACTCTGTACAATATCCTTATAAAAAGGTAATAATTTTATGTTTTCTTGTAAGGTTTCAATGTAGAACAATCTTGTTACAAATGTCATATCTAAAAATGTTGTCTTATGGAATTATCAATAGGACATCTAATTCCTTTTCCCTAAACATGATCAAATTTTATAATTTTTTAAATCTTGGCACGAGCAATAATTTATATTCTACATTTGAGAAAGGATTGACTAGAGCAATTTTAACCTCTTAATGCATGGAAGCATCAGCAAAAGCTCTACTACAAGCCTTGAGAGATGAGAATATGTATGATCCATGTCATCGTATTGAGATTGCTTCAGTAAATAAATGCTCCATGCTTCAGTTGCCATGCACTCCGAAGATAGTCCAACTTGACCAGGAGTCAATTCTAGAGTGTTAAGATAATAAATTACAATATTTTGTGAGGGTGTGTTAATGTCGTCAGAGATTTTCTTTAGTGACCAAAACTGCAATTGTCCCTTCATTTGAAGTATTTTGTCATGATTGTGTAACTGCACAATTGTTGTTCTGATCAATAGAACAACCATGCACTGAGGTGGTTCCTCTGGAGCTATGTCCCATTCTTAAGACTCTGTACAATATCCTTATAAAAAGGTAATAATTTTTTGTTTGCTTGTGAGGTTTCAGTGTAGAACAATCTTGTTATGAATTTCATATCCAAAAAATTTGTCTTGCGAAAGTGTTAATAGGACATCTGATTCCCTTTCCCCTAAAAATGATCAGAGTTTATAATTTTTGAAATCTTGGCACAAGAAATAATTTATATTCTACATTTGAGAAAGGATTGGTTGGAGCAATTTTAACCTCTTAATGCAGGGAACCATCAATAGAATACTCCATGCTTCAATTTCCATGCACTCCGAAGACAATCCAACTTGACAAGGAGTCAATTCTACAGTGTTAAGATAATAAATTACGATATTTTGTGAGGGAGTGTTAATGTCATCAAACATTTTCTTTAGTGACCAAAAATACAGTTGTCCCTTCATTTGAAGTATTTTGTCATGATTGTGTAATTGCACAATTGTTGTTTTGATCGATATAACAACAATTCATTCTTGGATGAAAATGGTTGTTGGTACTGCCTAAAAGATTTAGGAAAATTTGTTGGCATTATGTTTCTGGTATGGCTATATGTTACAGATGTTGTACTTGATGGCAACACCCGTGGAAAGGCTCTCAAAATGTTGAAAATTAAGAAGTACGCGGGAGAACAGTTCAGAAGATGCGTACCCGCAGGTACACCGTGAAGGGACCGCGGCCAGACACGCAGGTCAGCCGTTCAGGAGGTGCATACCCCTAGTGCACTCACTTCAAGGCAGAGAAAAGCACACGTGGGGTTTCTTATGTTTAATCTTTGGTATTTAGCCGATGGTATTTGTGTTATTATGGTTTTGGCTCGTGGTAATGATTCATGATTTTAGGAGGAGCTTGCCTATATAAAGCAAAGGAGATCCCTTGGCTAAGCATATTTTGCAAATTGAATATCTTAAGATCTGAAATATTGGGTTATTGTTTCAAAAGCTTGATCTATATGAAAGTGAAGTGGAAAGCGAATCTGTGAAGGGTGATCTCTCGAGCGCATGATCAGATCTGGGCATCTGACTAACTGTAGCACACTGGTGATCTACAAATTCGGCCCTAATCAGAAGTACACAGGTGCTTAACGGTGCCTCTGCATGGGTATGCAGAGCAGAAACAGGCAAACTGTGTAGGTACGCAGAGCAGAAGAAGGGTAACTGCATGGGTACGCCGAAGCAGAAGAAGAAGGGTTGCGTGGGTGGGCAGCGCAACAGTGGTTCAGGTGCGTACGCACAGTAAAAGTAGGCGGTGCGATAGTATTTCTGAGTGCGTGACTACAGTGGCAGTACGCGGCGCGATAGTGTACCTGGGTGCGTACTGTACGCAACGCGGTAGAAGAAGCAGTGCGTGGGCACGCGGCACAGCATAAGGAACTCTACGGGTATACGCAGGGAAGCAGAAGGTGAAGTGCGTAGAGACGCAGGCCAGAGAAAGGAAAATTGCGTATCTGTCTCATGACTTTGTGTTGACTGAATTTTTCTGTTGATAAGGTGTTCTGGGTTTAGTTCTATTTTGTTGATCTGGTTACTGTAGTTGACTGTGAAATCTACATGTACTTGATGATCATTTGATTATGAAAAGTGGTCCTTGTAAGAAAAGAAGTAGGGGGTTGTTGCTCCCTTCGAGGAGAGACTGGAAAACGAGAGAGAGTTGTAGCTTTCTGCAGGTTGCAGCTTGCGTACTAGCAAAGGACTACACCAGTACAAGACCATTGTAAAAGGAGTTTCTAATTTGAAAGAAGATAGAGACATATTGCAGCAGGTGGTTTTCACCCACATTGGGTTTCCACCTTATATCTGGTGTTCTTTGATGTGACTGTCTGTTTTTCTTGTTCATGCTCATTATTTTATGGTACTGATATGCAAAAATAATTCAAAGTGTAAATAAGGAAGATTTGTTAAAAGAACTAGATAATACTGATTCACCCCCCCTCTCAATATTATTTTCAACAATTGGTATCAGAGCAGGTCCTTCGGAGAAGCTTAATCGCTTGAAGGAAGATCATTCATCATGAGAAACTACGAGAGGGAAGCATCAATCAGGCCACCAATTTTTTATGGGACAAACTTCAATTATTGGAAGGTAAGAGTTACTGCATATCTTCAATCTCTTGGTACAGAAGTTTGAGATATCATAGAGATAGGCTACACTTTTCCTTCTGCTACTACTACAAATGCGGCCGAAAAGAAGAAATATGAAACAAATGCTAAAGCAGTCAATTCTTTGTTGGGATGCTTATCTCAAACAGAGTTTGTGAAGGTTATGCAATATAAATCAGCAAAAGAAATATGGGACAAGATTGTCTTGAGCTACGAAGGAGATGAACAGGTAAAGCGTGCTAAACTTCAAACTCTCACGATTCAGTATGAGAATCTCAGGATGTATAATGATGAAAGTGTGGCTAACTACTTTCTTTGGGTAGATGAGATTGTTAATTGCATGAAAAATTTGGGTGAAGAATAAAAGAGGCTATTGTGGTTGAAAAGGTTCTAAGATCATTGTCCCCCAAGTTTGAATCTAAAGTATCTGCAATAGAAGAAAAGGAAAATCTACGAACTCTTACTATGTCTCAGCTACATGGAATTCTAACTGCTTATGAAATGAGAAAGGGAGGTCCATCAGATAGAAGAGAAGCTGCTTTCAAGGCATCAGGCAAAGGAGATTATTATGAAGCAAGCCACGTCCCAGAAGAAGAGGAAGAAGAATCAAACTTTGTCAGAAATCTTCAAAGGGGTTCTGGAAGGTTCAGAGGTAAGTTACCTTTTAAATGCTTTGCTTGTGGAAGAGTAGGTCATTATGCTGCAAAATGTCCTTATAAGGATAAAGGAAAGGAACCTGCTAGATGGAACAAGAAACAGGGTGCAAATAAGAAAAGATACTACACTCATGAAGATAGTGATGGTCTATCAAAAAGTGATGAAGATGAACGAGGTAATGAATATAAACTGTTAATGGCATTTGAAGATGATGATTATATGGATGCTATAGATGTGGATAACCTTTTTGAAGAAATTACTAGACTCAAGAGATGTACAGAAGAAAAGAATATGATCATTGATACTCTACAATTTCAAACTAATGAAAAGGAAAAACATTTTGAAAGGTTAGAAGGTGAAATTGTTGCTCTTAGAAAAGAGATTGAGAAAACAAAAGCTATTAATCTTAAGTTTGTCAAAGGATCTGAAACTCTGGATGAGATTATCAATGTACAACGTTCCCCTCTAAACAAGATAGGTCTCGGCTATAATGGAGAAACTTCTCAAGCATCCACTTCAAAAAGTTATCTTGATGCAGCAAAAAGGAGTGAGCAAAAGCACA
>APFE031352446.1:36890-92203 GCA_000404065.3 Pinus taeda | reverse complement strand
TTTTGGGATCTAGGGGAAAATCTCTGTGCATATGTGTTTTATGTGTTATGCTCTCACATTGTTTATTTTTCTGTGATTTAGAATTCGTATGCAAGTAATTTCTGTACGGGGTTAAAACCTACATCCCTAACTTCACCCAACCTACGAGTGCAATTAGAATTATCCCATTGTAGAAGAAACCCTCTCAACTCCTCATAACTAGGGCCCTTGTAACTTAAGCAAATAATAACAATTGATTCAAACATTTAGTCATAAGAAAGGTTGTTATTGAAAATATTGAAGAGAATTTCATTCTATAGAAAACATTTGGCTATAATCTTGTTAGATTCTTGCTTCTCCCTTATTTTAACTAACAACCTATTCGAAGACTGTGCCTTAAGAATGGACCCTAGGAAAAAAAGAAAAGGGCGAGATTGTTAAGGTCATTGTGGAAGTTGTGGTCAACAATTGGGTTTCACTTCCTAGAGTTCTTCCACCCTTGTGAAGTATGTCATTTCCAAGCTTCTTGTAACTCCTCTAATTGTAGTTTTCAGCCTCAATGATTCCATATAATATTTCTTTATATCGACATCAAGCTTTGATTGTGTGCCAATATGGGTGAATTTCAAGGTAGATGCAGGGAAAATTTCCACTTCATGCTCTTGAATTTTGGAAAAGTGGTATGTCAAGCCATTAATTCTATTATTCATTTCCTTCACACATAAATTTTCAGTTCAAACTCTATTGATTATGAGGGTCAATTAGCTCAACTTATTCTTAAATTAGATCCAACACCGTCAATGTTTGTAGAACATTAATTAAACATACGGCACAAAAAGAAATGGAAACCAACACAAAAAAAATGGTGGAAATAAAATATGATACCAAACTACGCATTAATCTCATACTAAAAAATGACAAAAAGAGGCAAACCTTATGCACATTGCAACCCCTATACAAAATCTTTGAAAACAAACAAAATGCAAGCATAATTTTTAATACATACCTTTGAATATAGAAATGATATATTAGAATTGATCCCCACTACATAGGAGCTTCAATAATAACAATAAAAAAATGCATTTCCCCTTGACAAGTCAAAGAGAGATGGTGACAAACTATCACTTTCTCAATCTTGGAACTTTGATTTTCAAAATGTGGTTAAAAAAGCAAAAGATTGACTTTTAAATGGACATTGGTGCAAATAGGGTGATATTTTCCATTGACCTAAAATATTATAAAAAACAAATCATAATAATGGTAATGATAAGAAACTATTTCATTCCCTAAGAAATGGCAGGGGGGCGCATCAAAGATCTATATGTTTTTCAAGAGCTCTTGTTGCAAAGGTTGGATGGATATTAATTACTTCTAGAATTCTTTGGGTGGAGGTAGTCATAAGAAAGTATATACATCCTTTATCAGTTCTAGAATGGATGAGATTGCAAAACAAAAGCATAACTAATGTCTCAACAATATAGAAAGTTGTATTGGCTTCTTTCAACATCATTGAATCAGACTTGGTTTGGAGAGTAGGTTTAGGTGAGCAGGCGTTGGTGGGGATAGATCCTTGTTCTAGAAGTGGTAATAGTTATATCCTCCCTCCTGAATGTGTAAATCGTTTAAATGATCAAGGCAAAAAAAAAAAAATCAAATATCAGATCCAGATAACTCTTCCATTTGGGGTCAGGGTTGGTTATCTGCACAATATTTAAATATACCTATTCAATGCCATCAAGATTGACAGGATTATACAAATGCCCTGTCAAATTCTCATGTCATGATCATGGACCAGGAAGATGAACTTGTATGGGTACATTCAAAAAAGGGTATTTACAATCCAAAGGAAGGTTATTTAGTTGCATGCACACACAGGAAACCTGAAGAGACACAATGATGGTGGAGTATTGTTTGGAAGTTGTAGAGTCCTCCAAAGGAAAAACTTCTTCTATGGTGCATTCTTTCAAACAAAATTCCTACTATAGATAATCTCAAAAAGAGAGCTTTCCAGGGACTAGCATGGTGTGAATTATGCAATTGTGGAGAAGAAATTGTTGACCATTTATTTCTAATATGCCATGTCACTAATATGATATGGAACATGATTGATCAAGTATTGGGCATTCATTTGAGTTGGCACAAAGTATATCTAATAGAATCTTGGCAGGGATGGTGTCATGAAGTAATTCACAAAAAATATGAAACATCTTGATCTTTGTTTGTTGGGCCATTTGGATTGGTAGAAATAGGAAAATATTCAAAGATCATATTTTCATGCTAGAAAAATTAGGGGCACTGATCATTTCCCTTTATGAGATCATATCTGAGGAGGAACAATTCGGTCCAAACCACATCATTTCAATCGAAGTTGTTGATCATTCAAAGCCTTGGGTGTTTTTTGATGGGTTAGCAAGGCAAGATAGAAGTGGAGGAGGAGTTGTTCTATATCTTAATAATGAACATTACTTTAAGATGAGTTTTGGTTTTGGTCCTGGAATAAATAATTTCGCAGAATTATACATCTTGAAGCTCACGCTTCTCTTTGCCCTCGAAAAAGAGTGCCAACAACTGCAACTATTCAGTGACTCGAAAATGGTCATTGACTGGTTCAATCATAAAACTCATTGTCACACACACACACACACTCAAAAATATGTTGGCTAATACACTAATGGTAAAAGCACAATTTGAACAGATATCTTGTTTACAAATATACAAGGAAAGGAATACCATTTCTCATCAGTTATCCATAGAGGGTTCGCAGCAAGACTCAAGCACATGGTTAATCATTGAGCACAATGGAGCAAAACATTATCAGTATTACCATCGTCTGTTCATTGATATTTTTGGAGGCCATGCAGACAAGGCATAACAGAGAGATTCAAATATTGAGGAGCTTTTTTGTACACCCATATGATGCTACCAGACTTGTTATCATGTTATTTATATTATGTTTTTCTTATGTTATTTATTTTTGCTTGGATGTCTATATGATGCATATATAGATTGATGGCATTATATGGGCCAATACAACTCTTTGGATACTTAGTAGGGATCTGCATAGATGACCTACACAATTACTTTGGACATTTATCATAGTATCTGCTACACATTTTTTGGATATGTTGTTACAACATCTACTACATGTAATTTTCAACATTTCATTAATGAAAATTACGATTTTTCCTTTGGGAAAAAAAGATAATATTTCATTCTTTTAAGGGGATAATATCAAGGCCTTTAAAAACTCATGATATTTTATAATATTATTGTGATATTGGCAACTCTAGTTTCACTAAAGTCCATCTATACAATATATGTTAGAAACAATCACAAAAATTAATTACATAAATTTTCTCTTTTAACATTATTTTCTCATAAAAAAAAAAAAAATTATGCTCTATAGGTAATTTGTAGTGTCGACATATCATTTCAAGATAGACATGCCACTGCCTAATAAAGAATTTAATTAAAAATAATATCAAACCTTCATAATAAGGTGTTAACAAGGAAAACTTGGAAGACAAAATATTTAAAAGAAAACATATGGAAAAGGAGATCAAATCATTTGAAAAATACATCAAATCAACAACAAAATAACTTAAGGTATTGTTGTGACCTAACTTTTATTTTTTAAAGATTTATTCTAACAATTTGTCTCTATCAAATTAAAATGAGATTAGATGAAATTAGAAATAAGATAAAATGGAATAGAACATATTTTGATAGCTTTGAAACTCAACGCACAATTCCATTTTTATTTTAATAATTACACTTCCTTTGATGCAAAAATGTATTATTTGATATCTCACCGTTTATTATTATTTTTTTTAATTTTTGATACGGTAGAAAGAAACATTTAAAAGGTTTTGGGGATTTCCACAATCCTATTAATGCTATAGGACCCAAGGAAATTGTACCATTTTTAGGACCCAATATAAATGTTAATGGTTATTTGAAAAATATTTATGTATTTATTGATACACTATTCATAAGTTCGATGCACCAATGTGATTTGATATTCACAATGCTAGTAATATTTTCAATGTCCCATTGATTTATTAGTACATCTTTAACAAAATAGAGCATTACCCCTCTTCTCATATAGGAGCACCATTATTCCTTTAAGAGAAACAAGCACCATAGCATTTATGTATGTTTTGTGTTTCCTTTTTTAGTTATGTGCTTTGATTGCAATTATATGTTTTTAGATATAAAATACAATATAGAGCATTAGCATTATTCCCACATAGGAGCACCATTGTTCCTATAAGAGAAACCAACATCATAGCATTTATGTATGTTTTATGTTTCCTTCTTTAGTTCTTTGCTTTGATTGCAATTATATGTTTTTAGACATATAATATAATATAGAGCATTGGCACTATTCTCACATAGGAGCACCATTGTTCCTTTAAGAGAAACAAGCATCATAACATTTATGTATGTTTTGTGTTTCCTTTTTTAGTTCTTTGCCTTGATTGCAATTATATGTTTTTAGATATATAATACAATAGGTATAACACATAATGTACTATTACATTAATAGTTTAATTTCCAATATTATCATTAGCATATTTATATTGTGATAAAATGATGAAAGAAAAAGGCATGCGAAATAATCATAGCAAATCACCAAACATGAATGCTTAAAATATAGTGAAAATAAAAAACATGAAAGCTACTATAAATATAAATGTAATATAATTTGAAATTAACATGAGATTAAGTGGCGTTCATTAATAATATTTGTTGTATGATAAAATTGGAAAAGATATTGAACAAAAATGACGAACTTTCAAAAAAGAAGAAGGTATAGATAAAGCAAGATGATCATGACGTGATCGAGCTTGATCAATTCACCTTCTGAAATAAGAAGCTTTGGTCCTAGAGGTACAATGTCAACCACTTGCCTGCCATGATACTTTGTTAAATCTTATTCATATAGCTGTAATCTTATTAATTTATTGGCTACACATAAAAAATTGTAGTTGTGCATAGGGAGTGTGAGTGGTTCAATGAAGATATATTATAGTGTTGGCCTCCTAAGAAAGAAAGAAAAAAAAAAGAGCGAAGAAATAAATAATGATGAATGGGTTTTAATTATACCTAAGAAGTCTTAACATACAATAATAGGGGGAAATTTTTTACAGATATTTTAAGTGTTTGTGGGAAGGATGTAAAGACATACATTTCACTCAATACACAAAGTAGAAAGACATCCAAGAACATGATTCATGAAAGGCTAATGGAGACATAACTTGAGCATTTGTCCACAAAAAATGTGCAAAATAAATAACAATAAGAATCAATTCAAGAAAGTAATTCATGATTGTAATTTCAAAATTTAATGTATATATTTTGCTTAAGTTGTAACATTATTCATACATTTGTATACTTTTATAATACAAATATATGATTTTCAATAAAATCAAAGTCCAACATACACCAAGAGAATGTCATTAGAGTGCTCCAATAAAGTGTTCAAAGTGATGTTTAAAGAGATACAAACAATCAAGACATGCCACAGGTCAATTACGATTCCATGGGAATGAGGATTTCATGCATATTTTAGTTTCAAATTTTTGTAGCAATATTCAACAAACTTCAGGCACGCGTTGCGACCTCCACAGAGCACTTTCTTGGGTTAAGTAGGAAGATTTTTTTTTTTCATTTTTTTGTAGGATTTTTTTTTTGGGTGCATGAGATTGCAAATAAAATCTGAAATACTCGGTGTGATATTTATAAAAACAAATAATAGATCTGAATTCCTTGCAAAAAAATACCAAAAAAAACAAAAAAACAAATCAGCCAAATCGGAGTCTAGATGAGGGAGATATCGCTGATTTAAAATCAGCTATGTTGTAGAATTTTTTTCTGATGACAACAGGTGGACGACGACTCTCCTATAAGTTTTTGAACTTTTTATGCAGAATTTCAGAAAGAGTATTGTAGATCTGAGCTTCTCTTGAAAAATCACCCAATTTCAAAAAGAAATGGGTCGAATCGGAGTTCAGACGTGGGAGATATCGCTGATTTAAAATCAACTATTTTTTCTGAACTTTTATTACCGCAGAAAAATTGTAGTGTGAAACTGAGATTCTAGAGTGTCCAGATAAGGATTTCCAACACATGAGAAAATGCAAAATGGTCCTTCTAATTCCAGAAACAGGTTATAATAAATATTCTGAGTTATATTGACTGATTTATGCCCATTTTAATTCTGGAGCAGCATGCGGAGCGGATTTCCGTTGGAGACATGCCCCCCCACCCCACTTTAGTAGGCACCTGCTTCACATTCATCAGTTTCAGCATAGCAACATTCAGCATGGGTTATTTGGATACATGCCCTCCCACCCCAGGCTCTGTAGGCACCTACTACTTCATCAACAACCAACATCACGGTTATGAGTCAACCGCACAAAATCCTTGTCATCGAAGTCCATTTGCTAGGCCTCACACTATTAGTATCACAGTTGGTCACAAGCATTACAGGGTATCTTTATCATCAGATCTTTGTTTGTCATGGATATGGGTTATCCACAAACCCACACTTCATCGAAGTCCATTTGCTAGGCCACACACTGTCAGTATCACAGTTGGTCACAAGCATTACAGGGTATCTCTATCCTCGGATCTTCATTCATCATAGTAATGGGTTAACCACATAAAACCCTTCTCTTCAGAGGCTCTTCATATTCAACAAAGGCTTCGCAAGAGGGAACTTCACGCAATGGGGACCACTACTTCTTAAGAAGAGAGGAATGATCAGAATGGAAAATGGCATCAACCCATGGTATTTGCTCGTGATATTGTGACATCCACCCGGAATTGACCCGTGGTATTGTAACTAAAAAATACTATAAGTAACAAGTCACATTTTGTAAAAGGACAGGTTGTCCACCACAATGTAGTTCTTACATTGATTATTTGTTTTCATAAAAAAATTCTTTGTGGTTTTGTTTATTGGGCATTCTACTCTTTTTCTTCTGGCAATTTCTTTAGATCTTGGGGGCCTCCCCCCCAAGATCCATTTCAATCTTTTAGATCTTGAGGGCCTCATTCCCATGATACAAAATGCGACTTGTTACTTATAGTATTTTTTAGTTACAATACCATGAGTCAATTCCATGGGTGAATGAATACCATGGGTGGATGTCACAATACCACGGGTCAATTCCATTGGTGAACGAATACCATGGGTGGATTTCACAATACCACAGGTCAATTCCATGGGTGAATGAATACCATGGGTGGATGTCACAATACCACGAGAAAATACCATGGGTGAATGAATACCATGGGTGGATAAATATCATGAGTGGATGCTACTTACAATACCATGGGTAAATTCCATGGGTGGATGCATAACATGGGTGGATGAATACCATGGGTTGATGCCATTTTCCATTCGGATCATTAATAATAAAAAATTCTTTGTGGTTGTTTATTGGGCATTCTCCTCTTTTTCTTCTGCCATTTCATTTTTTCAAATCTTGGGCGCCTCCCCCGCCCCAAGGTCCATTTCAATCTTCTAGATCTTGAGGGCCTCTCCCCAAGATCTGAATCAGTGGTATCAGAGCAGGTTATGATTCCATGGGAATGAGAGTTTCATGCATATTTCAATTTCAAATATTTTCAGCGATATTCAACAAACTTCAGGCACGCGTTGCAACCTCCATAGAGCACTTTCTTGGGCCAAGCAGGAAGAAATTTTCTTTTCTCATTTTTTTGCAGGAATGTTTTTTTGGGCGGCGAGTTTTCAGGTCAGATCTGAAACATTTGGTACAATATTTACAAAAACAAACAACATATCTGGATTCCTTGCAAAAAAATACCAAAATTCAAGAAAAAAATCGGTCGAATCGGAGTCTAGATGAGAGAGATATTGCTAATTTAAAATCAGCTATGTTGTAGAATTTTTTTCTGACTACAACTGATGGACGACGACTCTCCTATCAATTTTTGAAGTTTTTTGTGCAGAAGTTTAGAAAAAAGATTGTAGATTTGATCTCCTCTTGAAAAATCACCCAATTTCAAAAAAAAAAAAAAGGGTCGAATCAGAGTTCAGATGTGGGAGATATTGTTGATTTAAAATCAACTATTTTTTCAAAACTTTTGTGACGGCGGGAAAAATATAACACGAATTTGAGATTCTAGAGTGTCCAGATAAGGATTTCCAACACATGGGAAGATGTAAAATGGTCCTTTTGCTTCCAAAAACAAGTTATAATAAATATTATGAGTTATATTGACCGAGTTATGTCCATTTTAATTCTGGAGCATCATTTGGAGCGGGTTCCCATTGGAGGCGTGCCCTCCCACCCCACTTTAGTAGGCACCTACTTCATATTCATCAGTTTCAGCATAGCATCATTCAGCTTGGCTTATTTGGAGATGTGTCCTCCCACCCCAAGCTATGTAGGCACCTGGTACTTCATCAATAACTAACATCATGGTTATGGGTCAACCACACAAAATCCTTGTCATCGAAGTCCATTTGCTAGGCTGCACACTATTAGTATCATAGTTGGTCACAAGAATTATAGGGTATCTCTATCCTCGGATCTCCGTTTGTCATGGTTATGGGTCATCCACAAACCCAGACTTCATCGAAGTCCATTTGCTAGGCCGCACACTGTTAGTATCACAGTTGGTCACAAGCATTATAGAGTAACTCTATCCCCGGATCTTCATTCATCATGGTTATGGGTCATCCACAAACCCACACTTCATCGAAGTCCATTTGCTAGGCCGCACACTCTCAGTATCACAGTTGGTCACAAGCATTACAGGGTATCTCTATCCTCGGATCTTTGTTCATCATGGTTATGGGTTAACCACATAAAACCCTTCTCTTTAGTGGCTCTTCATATTCAACAAAGGCTTCAGAGGAGGGAACTTCACCCAATGGGGACCATTGCTTCTTAAGGAGGGAGGAATGATCTAAATGGAAAATGGCATGAACCCATGGTATTCATCCACCCATGGAATTTACCCATGGTATTGTAAGTGGCATCCACTCATGGTATTTATCCACCCATGGTATTGTAAGTGACATCCACCCATGGTGTTTTCTCGTGGTATTGTGACATCCACCCATGGAATTGACCCGTGGTATTGTGAAATCCATCTATGGTATTCATTCACCAATGGAATTGACCCGTGATATTGGGACATCCACCCATTGTATTCATTCACCCATGAAATTGACCAGTGGTATTGTAACTGAAAAATACTATAAGTAACAAGTCACATTTTTTAAAAGGAGAGATTGTCCACCACAATGTAGCCTTTACAATTATTCTCTGTTTTAATAAAAAAAAATCTTTGTGGTTGTTTATTGGGTATTCTCCTCTTTTTCTTCTAGCATTTCAAATTTTCAAATCTTGGGCGCCTCCCCCCCAAGATCCATTTCAATCTTCTAGATCTTGAGGGCCTCCCCCCAAGATCCAAATCAACTTGTCAATGAGAAAAAAGCACCTACTACTATTTTATTAAATAATGAACTTGTTGATGCAAAAAAATAAAAAATTATCTATTAAGTCTAACTTGTGTGGTTGGGAGGAATGGTTGTTATCTTCCCCACTTGGGTTCTATTTTCACTAGACATATTGAGCTCTTAATGAGTATATGATGTATCAACCTTAAGCCTTGAAGAATCTAATTTACCTTGAATCCCATCTTCAAAATGAGGGGATCTGGCTTGTGGGTTTTTATGAAGTGTATTTCATGAAAAACTTGATTCAAAATCAACTGTTGAGCTTTTAACTTTTTTGTTTCGTCAAAAAAAAAAAGTTTCAAAAATGCACGCTACACATAAGTGTGTGCAACAAGGAAAAAAACCTCATCAAACAATATGTGAGAACCATATAGTTTTCTTTTCTAAACCAGTTATTAGTATTTTCATATTCTAGTTTTCAATCAACCATAGAATTTTCATAGATGTGTGAGTTTGAGAGCAACAATCATATGCTCTTATTGACATTAGAATGGAACTAGGTTGTGATTACATGATACACTATCAAACAAACATTTATCAATTGGTCAATTAAACATTGTGATTAATTTGCAGCTATTCTTGATTTGCAGCACAAGGTATTAGTATCTTAAACAATTTTAAACAAACAAAAATTGAAGAGACGAAGAGAAATGTAACATTTAAAGTAGTTGAAAATATGGATCATGTACCTACTTTGATCAAGCATCTCAAAATGATTTTATATAAGTGGAGCTAGGGGTTATCTCCTCTTGGATTCACATTGCTAAAAATTCAAGGTTGGCCTTGATAGCTGAACTAATAATTTAGCCAGGCTTATGTCACTTGATCTAATTCTTGTATTAGCTATATAATAAAGTGTAACCAATATTCAAATCTTTGGGGACTTTATTGTGATGATTAAGTGGGTATTGGGAAAATACACTTTAGAAAAATTGCATTGATGTATGTGTTCAAGGAAATTCAAAATATAAAGAATATATTTAACTATATGTCTTTTGTGACATTTAGATTTTTAGGAAGGAGATGGAGGATGAAACTTTGGATTTTTTCAGAGGATTTGCTAGAAGGTTGATAGATCTAGTCTAGTCTAACAGTAAGGGGTTCTCTGTTTGAAACAGGTGTCATACCTTCAAAAAACACCCTCATATAGGAACTAGGTTGTCGCATAAATAAACTATGGAGATCATTAGAAACATGGATGAGTTATTGGTTAGCGCTACAAGAGGTGATGTCAGACATGCACATGAGAGTATTACATAGTAAAATGCATTAGGCTCATCAGACATATGTTACATGAATCAAATTCAAGGGGAATTTTCAAAAAAATCAGGTTATAGAGGTAGTTATGCACCCCAATGGGTGGTTGGAGTCTTACAAAGTAGTCTTAGAGCCCATATTTCAACACTCAGACCATATGGTTCCAACTTCATTTATAGAAGACAAATTACAGGTTGTGTGGAAACTATTTGATAGAATTTCTTTGGGAGATGAAATGGGCTAAATTCTCAATTCGTGATAGTATTCAAAAGATGAAATCCACTAAGAATGACAAATGTAAAGGTATACATATTAAATTGATAGGCCAATTACCACAACATAGTTTTTTATTTCGTGTAGACAGAAGTTTTGGAAAATAAACTTTATGAACGGAAAAATAAATAAATATAAAATTTTGGAAAATTGGAATCTTTTGTATTATGACATTAGCAATGAGGTGTCAATGTCAGGTGGCAGTTAATCTGGCATGTGGAGGGGGAACATGCGACATGAATTAATTCCATTAGAAGTCAATGAGTTTCTAAAACCCTTCACACCTTCTAATTCGATATCGATGAGGTGTCAATTTGTTTGGATGTCAATCATCGGATCCATTAGGAGTGCATCTTTCTATTAAATTACACATGTTGGAATTCGATATAGATATGGACCATCAAATCGAGTGGATCGTGGCCATTAGATCCATTATAACTGCAACTTGGTATTAATCCACACACATGTTGGGCCCTGATATAAATATGGATCATCGAATTAAGTGGATCATGGCTATTCAATCCATTAGAAGTGCAACTTTGTATTAATCCTGAATGCATGTTAGAAAACGATATAGATATAAATGATTGGATCGAGTGGATTATGGTCATTGGAAGTGCAAATTTGTATTGATATACATGCATGTTGCAACATAATATAAATCTGGACCATAATATTGAGTGGATCATGGTTGTTGGATCCATTGAAAATGTAACTTTGTATTAACTTGCACGCATGATGGAATTTGATATGGATTTGGACCATATGATTAGGTTAATTAAGGCCATTAGATCCATTGTAGATGCAACTTACCACAAACCATCATATATGTTTTATTCTAATAAGAAATGTGGGCCATTGATCTACTTCATGATCAATTGTTGGATTTGTAGTGTGCAATTCATACATTATGGGGAGAAGTAGGGAATGGACCCCATATGCCATCATAGCCAACAAAGGAATGCCACATGGAAAGGTGGCAGATGAAGTGGGACCCTTCCATCTTGGTGGATGTCATCAAGGAACCATGGGACCCAACTAGGAACAAAAGGATATGGAAAATAGGTTGCATGTGTCCAAAGTGTCTAATGAAAAACATGGAAACTCAGTTCATGTTTAATGATAAGAAAGGGGTGCACACACACTCACAAACACCTGTATTTTCCAATTAAGGGGATGCATAAAGACAACCCATAACTAATAGCAAATACATAACATATTTACTAGTGATTTTTGTATAATTCATAATACCAAGACAACATAAAATTCCACAAATTTTCATAATTTTCAATCATTTTTCTAGTCATTAACTTGCAATGAATTTTTTAAGCCCTAAACAATGTTTTCGAGTGGTGAAAACCAATGAGAATTGTTTGTACCATTGATACACAAAGTGTTTATAGATTAAAACAAGGAGCTTAGAGAGAGCTTTCCAATGACAAATTACAATTGCAAAATTGAGTCAGTGTGAGGAGGTTGTGACTCAAACATTACAAGGGAAAAATTAGGTATCAATTTTTATAGGAGGTGCAACTTTGCAACCAAATTTCAGATTGGGACAGAAAAGTAGTCAATAGAAAGCTCCTGGAAAACAAAACATAGATATGGAGTTAGATTTGAAACTCGGAAAAGGTTTCAAGAAATTAGTTAAAAGTTTTGTAGCAAAACACAAAAAAAAAATTGACCAAAACTGTCATAGGCCATAAGTTTTATCCTAAAATTCATTTTGGGAAAAAAAGCAACCAAGCCAACAAAAAACCATTGAGGAGCATTATAAATCTATAAACCCAAAATTTTGATTTGGGGATGACCCTCATGTTTGTTATGTACATATCATGTTTAGGAT
The DNA here is from genome assembly GCA_000404065.3 of Pinus taeda. Taxonomy (NCBI): domain Eukaryota; kingdom Viridiplantae; phylum Streptophyta; class Pinopsida; order Pinales; family Pinaceae; genus Pinus; species Pinus taeda. The sequence continues at coordinate 79,346 of APFE031352446.1, read as the reverse complement.
GGTGAGTCGATGACTATTTTAGGGCTTGTGTGCCTATGTACATATGTGTTCAAATCAATATGTTTATGTTCATGTGTTTTTGAAGCTAGAATACATGTGTAATTTTAGGCCAGTGAGATTATGTGCTAAAAGGCCAATGAGCCTAATTATCTAAATTTGTAATCATGTGATTATTAATAAAATACGCCACTACTACAAACCAAGTCAAATAAGAGAGAATGGGGGCCCAAGACTCCACACCTATGAAATGGGGATAAGGGATATGTGATGAAGGGATTAAGCTTAAGGGGATAAGCTAATTAGAATAAGTCTAAGTTAGAAGTGTATATGTTTTATCCTAAGTCCATAAAGTGACTTTTCTTAGTGTAATTTTCCAAAAAAGGGACATGCACATAAAAGTTAGAGTTTGAGTGTTATTTCATGAGCCATTACATTCATTATTATGAGGGGCAAGGTGAGGAGACTCCTTGGAAGGAAAGAAGGAGTGACACTATGACATGTTCTAATTCCTGCTAAAATCCTAGGTAGATTTGGGAAAGGGAATAAGTTTCCATAGTGTGAGACCAAAAAAGGTATTTGGAGACTCTTTAGGGAAATTGGAACTTCTAGAAACCACAAGGCTTTGAAACATCCTTGTGCGGCCTGAGTTAGGAACCTTAGAAGGATAGTGACACAACTTGATGGACCGTGGGTGTAGGGAAGGGGGTGTACTAACTTGGGTTGTGGGGGTTAATAGGGGATGTGAGACTCTTGATTTGAGGCTATTGGAGTTTCGTGCTTTGCCTCGTTTATGATTAGTATTGGTTATGCACCATAGTTGGCTTAGGAAGGCATTGGTGCTTATGGCGTTGTGGCCCTAGCTTGGTTGTGACCCATTTCAAAGAGATGATGAGCAACACGGTCTATGGCTAGGTGGAATATCTAAGGTTTGCAACTAGTTGGTGTTTCCTTTAAAAGATAAGTGTGTATTTCTATGCTTATATGTTATATGTTTTCCCTTGTGGTAATTTATGTATTTTCACATGTTTCACATGAGTACTAATTTAAATAGTATTAATTGTAAGTTTATGTTCCTACATAAGAGAGCATTACATTTTAGGATGCATTAGGCTTGTCAGACACATGTTACAGGAATCAAATTCAAGGTGAAATTAAAAAAATAAAAATAGCTTACAAAAGGTAGTGATTATTGGTCAAAATATATGTATTATATTTCCAATATTTAGTATCAAATGAGGAATTTGTGAACTTAGAGGTTGTAGCAAAATATATGCATGATCAAAGCCTAATCTAATCCAGTCTAGTTGATAATACAAAACAAACTTTGAAATATGAAACGAAAAGTGCATGGACTTTAGGCCTGTCTATCTAGTCTTTATCATAAACCTCTTGGCTTGGCTCAGGAATACTCTCTTTCACTGCTCACGGGAAAGCATTCAAGTATTCAGTGAAGGTTAGATATAAATGGTATAAGATTCTAGCTCTAGTCCTAAAATACTTGAAAACCAAGTGCTAGAATGAAAGGTAGCTAAGATAAATATAAGATAAAGATAATTATATTTATGTCCAACTAATGACCACAAAGTAGGTCAAAGGTACTATTGAGTACAATGATGTCTATACAACGTGGGAGAACCAAACGGTCTCCCAAAAAAAATATACAATGCATGAAGTAAATCAACATTTGGCCCTAGCGGAGAAGATCCAGGAGCTAATAAGTCTGAGGATCAGCCCCATCTCTCATAACATCTGAGGTTGAATGAAGAACACTGAAGAAACTCAACAAAGTTTGTTGGCCCAATGAAGAGCCGATTGAAAGGCGGGTTGTATACTAAATCGTTCCCTAGGGGGGTTTGCACATTGTTGAGGTCTGGAGGCCCTAGTTTGTCTCCCAAGAACGGATCTGCTGTTGAGATCTCGTGTGGCGGGGTGAGGTCCCATGAATCCTCATTGATCTAGAGTCTAGATACATACTAGTATGAATCTGTCTCTTGGTGCCCATGTCTGAAAGTAGTACCCTTAAAAATGTTGTGATCCTCTGTGTGGGGTCCGGTCTAATAGGAGGTTGAATAATATGCGCTCAGAACCTGACAGCCTCCCGCATATATAGGGCCAAACATCTCTGATCGGGATACCTAAAAAAGTTGGAGAGAGTTCGAGAATCTCTAAACAAGCAATGGAACCTTCCTTTGATCTTGTATTAGACAGGGCATCTAAGAATGAAGTGCACCTCAATCTCCACTTCCTATAAATGACATACCTGATAGATTTTGTCTGGTCTATCCACCTAGTGGTCTGTCTCTACCCAAAGTCTATGAGAACCCACTCTGAACTGGCCTAGAGGAATGCGAAGAGCATGCATCTAGTGGTGAAATGTAGGTTGAGGTCAAACAATGAGCCTGTCTCTCAACTCCAAGAAGTGCTCAATGTAGAAGGCCATCTTTGGGCATAGACCTCTCAAAGGATTGACCCAGGTGACCTAGACGAACTCCCTGTAGATGTCCTCCCTAGTGATTTTGTTTAGCTCTTGTCTAGTAGGTAAAAGGTGACTAGGAGCATCTAAGGAATATCAGAAAGGAGGGAGACGATCCAACTGAATTCCCACTGAATCTAAGAGATTTGAAACTCCTATAAACCAACATCTGGCTCAGCTTGAGGGAGTAGAATAGGCAATAGTCTTAAAAGAGAAATATGCCAAGGATATCGGTCCCTACTCTTTATCAAATCTGCAAAGCCCTTGACATGATACAAGAATGAAACCAATCTGAAGACCATCTCAAGCCAAAAGGGTTGAGCTCCAAACTCTGCAAGGATGATGTGCTGTGGTACTATCAGTTTGCATCTAATGATGCGACATAGAAGACAAATCTGGACTATCTCAGCTGAAGCCCAATTTAACTTAAGTAAATATGGTCCCTAAACCTTTGAGCCATATAGAACAGTGGGACGGATCAAGGTGTCCATGAGGCTCATCTTGTACAAGATGTCCTGGAAGTGGTGTCGAAAGCACTATCTCTCGAGAAGGGCTAAGGATCCATATCCTTTGTTGATCTGAGGCTGAAGCGTTGGTCGCAAACTTAAGCGGGGACCTGAGAATGGCACCCCTAAGTAAGTATATGTACTGGTGATCTCAATCTCCTCCCCTCTAAATAGGAGTGAAGGTTTGGGGTATTCTTCACCCCATTGAAGATCATAACCTTGGTTTTACCTAGGTTGACCATCAACTGTCGATGATCACAAAACAGAGCTAAGGCATCCAGTTGCCTCTGTAATCCTTTTGGGGAAGAGGAGAGGAGGACCATGTCATCAATAAAGAGTATAATAGACATCAAAACCTGGTGAAGAAGGTGACCATTAGTGTCCTGGATATTCTCGTGTAGAAAAGCCTCCAACTCATCAATATAGATCCCAAACAAGGTAGGGGATAGTGGATAACCCTGTTTAACCCCAATAGTGCTTCGAATGAAATCAGACATCCCATGAGCTGTGTGGAGAGGACCAATAATAAACTCATATAGGCACATAATAGCAGTCAATAAGGTTGCATATATGTCAATATCTCTAAGTCTCTAGAGTAAGGCCTCCCTTGGAACAGAGTTAAAAGCATTCTAAAAATCTTCAAAACAATAGTAGACTTTTGAAGAGTGGTGTCGTGCCTCCTCAGTCATAGTGCGAAGGGTGAATATGTGATCAATGTTCTAATGAGTCGGTCAAAAACATGCCTGTCCCCTAGCTTTGAGTTGTCTGTGATCAAGGTAACTAGAGAACTTCCTATGTAGAACAATAACATACAACTTCGAGAATGTGTGACCCACCATGATCGTTCTGTAGTTATTGAGATTTGAGCTGGAACCTGATTTGTGGATCAGATGGATGATGTGGTGTGATCATGTCGATGGAAAACCTTCACAAACTACATGGTTGAAGAGATCAGCCAAGTAGCTAACCAAAGCACAGAAACTGTGTTTAAAGAACTCTACTTGGTAGCCTTCCTCATCGACTACTTTGTTGTTGTTCATCGCCCAAATGGCCTATCTAATATCTCTATATGAGAATAGGTAACAAGAAGAGGGTGGGGATGTAACATGAATTTGGACCTACCCAAGAATATCATAAAGGTTATAAGTGTGAGAGAACATGGATGTAGGGTCGAGGTTAGGTGGAAGAGGGGAGCGTCGGGGAAGGATGGTACACCATAATTGTTTAGGTGAGTGGGCAAGGAGAGCAAAAAGTTCATGTCTTCTATGAGAGACAAAGAGTCGTTACTTGCAATGAAGGAGACAACGATAAGAAGATTTGAGGTCAGAGCAGAAGGGTTGAGAGTGGGTGAAAGGATATCGAAGTTCTCGATGTAGAGTCTTGCATTCGTCATCGTACCACTTGTTCATGGGGGAAGATCTAGCTTTACGGGAGATGGAAGTGGAACGAGTGGAGTGGGGGAAGGATTTGATTGCTGCTTCCCAAATGGAAGTTGAAAGATAGGTGTATTTAGTGGAAGCATAACCAAGCAAGGAGAATTGGGTCTTTGATGGGAGCACCTTGCGTAGGGTCGAGGAGAATATGTCAGGGTCTCCTTCGTCAAATCGGAAGGTAGTTCGAGGTGGGCCCCAAGGGGAGGGATGGGGTGGAATGGGAGGATCAAACCATAGAGAGAAGGAAAGAAGTGCATGATTGGAAAGGGGGATGGGGGAGACCAAGAAATGGCGAATAAAGTGGAGCAAGTTATGGCTAGCGAGGACATAATCTACTAGTAGAGCATGTAAATGAAATGTTGAAACAAAAATCCCATTTTAAAACCAATTTATGATAACGAAATGCTAATTACTAGTTATTGGTTTGCTAGTTGCTAGATTGCTCAAGCAAGAAAGTAGCCTAAGTCTAAACATTGCTTTCAATCCAAAACTTATATAAACTTTATATATATGTAACCAAATATAATTCACACCAGTTAATGAAATCACAGTGCTTCAAACAAATCACTACATATCCATAACATTCAAAGTATCACTTTATATTTATATCAATGCTCACACTTACTATTGTACCTCACCATGCATTCATAACACTATGTTACAATAGATCACTATAGATTCATCCAACAAGTCACTATGCATTCTTATTGGATATCATAGATCACAAAGTAATGAATGCCTTATACTACTAGACGGTGAACCATATAAAACATATAAAAGCTTTGTTCAAAGGCAACGACTTCTTATGAATAAGACTCAAGCACATAATATGTATATCCATATTCTCTATTGCAAATAGAGATATGTTAACACGGGTACGTATTATTAGAGTTTGAATGAAGGTTTTGATATAGGTCTTGTTCCACTTCCAACCAAAGGCAATATTATTCTCATATGGATCCTAAGAAAATCATATCAAACTTGAAATATAAATAACAAAGTAGCATGACAAAATAATTTGTCTCAAAACCTATTATGGATCAAACCTGCAGTTAATGTATTTCAAGTGATCACAAATCAAGAACCGAGATTTCTAATAGTGATAGGGTTATTGCAATATTCCAAATAGAAATTTTACAGAGATAATCAAAGACATGCACATAAATAAAAACACAATAAATTTCAGCGAACACACATGAACAGAAAAATGCTATGGAACACCAAAATGACCAATTTTATTATAATTAAATTGTTGGAGTACAATAAAATTGGAAGGAGTGCACCTAGGCTTGCTCAAAGGCAAGCTACAAGCTCGAGATGATCAATCTCTCAATGCCCAATTGCTGCAATAATTTGTTCTTCTAGAAATCTGTGTTAGCCCAGTTTTTGTACATTGATCGATGACTCGGCACCCTGATTTGACGCCTCAAATATGCCGAGAAAATTATGCAAAATTAGATATGAGATCATTGTCAAAAACCTAGAAAAACCCATAAAGGGTTTTCTCTAGTTTTGAAGCTCCCAAATTGACCCCAAATTCCCAACGCTTCTCCACTTACCACTGAATTTCAGTCTGCAGGGATTTCTTTCTTTACAACCCTCCAAAAAAGTGGAAAATCTCCCCTTGGATCCCTTCTAACTCCCACACAACAACCTAACTCCAAATACCTTTGACCAAGACCACCCACAACAACTCCCTCTCAATTACTACGCAGGCCTGGGTGGTAACTACGTAGGCTCGACAAGAGAAATTCGTACTGGTGAGAAGGGCTCACTTATGCTCTGCAATTATCTCCTCTCCTCCAGCAAATACTGCAAGTAGTGTCCAACAAATGGTGTGGCTTCTAATTCCCGGTGCTAACTCCCCAAAGGATAGTGTAGCTTTAATTTTACGTCCCAGTCTAGCTCAGAAAATTTGTGGAACCTATGCTATGCCTCTCCTTGCCCCAGAAGGCAATGGTGAAACCTTCCTACGATGGCACTCATAGTCCATCGAAGAGAAGGGTGAGTTTCCTCCTTGGGAAACTTTTGTGCTCAACAACACTTGTGACTCAGCTGAACAACTTGAGCAACAACAAAGTTTATCAAAAAGCCCCTAAAATGAGAGTCTCACATCCAATTCATAGCTAGCCATCCCTCATGCTCCTTGTGGGCCCCACCCATCAAATTCCCTCTCTTACCCAATTCTAATTCTTCCAAGGGGCGTGTATTCCCTTGGAGTGGCCCCCACTCTCCATTTCCCATCGAATTTCTTGGCTTTTCTAATGTTTGGAGGTGGCACCTTTATAAATTTTCCCTTTTCACCCACTTTTCCTAAGTTTATATATCAAATATTTATTAACTCCCAAAATTTTCAAAATTGAGAATTCCCTTAGCAAAATTATTAATTAGGGACATGATAGTCCTCCCTACCAAAAATTGCTTGTCCTCAAGCAATGCCTGAACAAGCGCCCCTCTATCGGTTTACCCAAATGGCTATTGCAAACAATATCGGGGTCCCAAATTTGCCACTGAGTCGTCCTTGTCCCCAACACTATCATGTCATGAAGGAGTCCCTCGGTACTAGGACCCCAAGCCATCCTGGTCAACGTGAAGCACCTATTTCTCCACTCATTGTTCAACTTGGTATAGGCACCTAAAGCCCTCTACATACCATCACTAAAGAAACCAACACGATCATATAAAGCCCTATTTGTCTCCCTATGCAGCTGCTCTCTTGAGTCATCCATCTCATGTACTCGATGGGTGGGTGCCCAAAGATACAATCCAACTCCTATGGAGATATATCTTTACCTACACAAGCTTCCCCTGTTGGTCATCCCTCCATGGTGGTGAAGTCCCCTATGCCAATAAAGAATCACTATAATCCAATGGAAGGTTGGAATGATCTCCCCCTGTCAAACCCAACTAACTCCCAAAGGTAGCTAAACTGTCAAGTATTGTGATGTTAGGGTCCTAAGACCATCACACGAAGAAACTGTCTTGTAGACCTTGCGCCACTATGGTCATGACTAACTACCTAACATGCTCGTATCAGAGCCTCATTTCCTACAACTCTTGACCATAATATATGTGATGATTGAGGCTATGCCCAACCTGCCAAGAGGACTCAGCAATGCCCACGCCTATCACTCCATGGTTGGCCCAAATCTTAAACACTCACTTGCCTCGCCATATGATGAAGACCTCTGTGATCTCCCCTGTGTCAACCTGATAATGAACTGGATCATCAACTATACTGATTGTACTCACTAAGTAATGGAGTGTCCCCCACATCAACTGGATCCTTGGTTCCCTAAACCATACTAGAGGTCCACAACTCCCACACCTCATGGGTTGTCGTTGCATAACACTAATACCTACTAGAGCCCATCCTATCCTCATCTCTAACCCCTACATGTATACCATAGGTGGACCCCAAGTATCACAAATCTATCCCAAGCATGCTAATCTGCCCTACTCCTGCCAGACCACGCAGTGAAATATGCTATCCCATCTCCTAATGATACACCTGGACACTGCTTAGAGTCTGGGTACCCTCGTGTAGACGAAGTCTACCACCCGTTGTCCCTTAGGCTCCTATAACACCTTATATTGTCTCGTGATAAGTGCATCAAGTAGCTCCCTCACAGTCGACTCCCCAAGTGTGAGCCCAGGAGAGGAACCTATGCTCCCTCGGAAATAAACCACGCCATCCCTAAGCCTATATCCATCAACTCGTGCCTCCACAAAATGTCTCAAGTTGGGAGTCTCCTCCCCACCAATTACATGTGGTGCCTCATCCAACTCCTTAAGGTGGGCCTCCCATGTCCTCCTGCCTGAACGGAAAGCATTAAGGGGCATCAACCAAACGCTCTGCGACCGTAAGAAACACTGGAGGGTGATGGGCGGGTAGGTCCCCAAGGGTATGATCAAGAGTTTACAGGGATACCGAAGAGTAATCTTATGGATGTCCCTCTCTCTGCCTTGGATCAGTTGATAATCCAATCGAAGACCTTTCTCTTTTGAACATGGCATCCCGAGAAGCTCAACTGCGTCCTCATCGATCTGGAGTGAGCTGCACCCAATAGTACACCTAAGGTTCTTGTCCATAAGTCTCCTTGGAGGCAACACTCCAAGAGCCCATTGTGCCACACCATATGCAACTCATACCACCAAGTATCCCCATACTCCATGGCATGCCATTGTACCCTATGGCCTATCTCTGTACACCACTAGATACCTCGTGCTACTGCTGGACCATCCTGTATCATCTTGTATCCTGCCTGTCACTGTACTTGTCACACCCTATGTGTACTCAGTGTGGTGGGAGTTGCTCCTCCTACTCCACAACGCATGCCAACATGCTACAACAAACAACCATGCGTCTTTGTGCTACTCTGTAGGCCATTATTCATCACTGTATGCTCCTATACATCCCTGTACGTCATAGCCTAAAGTTGTGGCAGTACGCGTCAGCCCGCACCCAATTGTCATCATCACCTACACCATTGCATCATCATTCCCTCCGATGAATGGATCTCCCCTCCAAATGCTCCTAGTGGGACTTGAGAAGTGAATCTCCCTAGGTACCAATAGCAATGCCACCATTACTCTGCTCCTCTGTGTCCTATGTGCCCCACATAGTTATGGAGAATCCCCAGCCCCATACAAGGCACTATCTGGTGGCCTACCAATATCACTTCCTCTGACAATCTCTTGCCAGAGTGTGTTGATTATCTTGCGACCCCATTCATAACCATAATAACCCAATGACCCATGGAGTTCCCTCACACACTGACTGGTCATTGGTGCTGACTGAAATTTTCCTAACAAATGTGTGCGCTCGACCACTGGGTCAACTATACCACCAATGCCATAGTCAATTTGCATATATGGAAAATGGTAGGTAGTCCCACGTGGATGCCAATGCCAACCTGGGCCTCCAGTATACTCGATGCCTGAACATCCATGATAAGTCTCACTTTGGCATATAACCGACTCCATACGTCTAGCCCACTCCACCTAGTACCAACTCAGAACCTCTCACCATCCGGCCCTAATGAAATGATCGAAAGCATAAACCCCCATACACTGAACTAGTGCATGTTCTGCAACTCATATTGCCTTATCTCGTCAGGCTAGTCAACACATATAATATGTCTAGGTAACTCCACCTCTCTCTCCCCCCTGTATAGAGGTAGCGTAACAATTTTGCAAGCCCCATTTATATAGGACTGAAGAGAGCTAGTGTCTGGAAGTATTGTAGCTCTGTTGACAGTGTGTTCATCTACCTAATCTAAATTGGTGCCTGGCCCAAATTATGATTGCTCATCCTCCTCCACCATGGGCTCTACATGGATCACAACTTATCCCTCCATGACTAGCTCATGTACCTCTATGTGTTCTCCATGCTGTTGTTGGTGGTTGTCGTTTGGGAACTCAATCATGGCTTCGGGTTCCTCTATGTCTCATAACACCTCACCTAGGGATGACACCTCATCAACATATGGCTCTAGGGGTGTAGGCTCTACTCTCTCCACCAAGGTGTTAACCAATGCTATCAAAGAGGTCTCCAACAATGGTGACTCCTGCACCACACTGGGTATATCAATGTGCCCCTCACCATCCTGCATGTCCTCTTAGTCAACCTCCTCCTAAGGATCCTAACATCTAAAGCCCGGTCTCCACCAGCATAAACGCCCCTTGGTCTCACCCTCTAACTACCCTCCTCTACATGATGATCCAGCCTCTGCCCTATGCTTGTACTTCTTCGGCTCATTCGAAAAATGAGGCATGGTAGGATGGCTAAACTGGCCATACGTATGGGTGTTGTACTGTTGGGTTGGGTGTGCATGTGCTTGGCTTCTTTGCTAATTATTTATCATTTGTTGCATCCCCTCTAAAATTTGTTGGTTCTGCCTCACCAATTGTTGGTTATGCCTCATCAACTCCTCCATGATCTCCTATATATTCTTCCCTTTTTGTGTCATTGGAGTGTCCATAAGTTCACCAATCACTATGCTTGTGTGTCTAGCACCTCCACGATCTTTCTAGCTTCCCTACACCTGGCCAAGATCATGCTCTAATACCACTGTAATATTCCAAATAGATATTTACAGAGATAATCAAAGACATGCACATAAATAACAACACAATAAATTTCAGCAAACACCCATGAACAGAAAATGCTCCAGAACACCAAAATGTCCAATTTTATTATAAGTAAATTGTTGGAGTACTATAAAATTGGAAGGAGTGCACCTCGGCTTTCTCAAGGCAAGCTAAAAGCCCCAAGTGATCAATCTCTCAATGCCTAACTACTGCAATAATTTGTTCCTCTAGAAATCTGCGTTGTGCCAGTTTTTCTACCTTGTTGGCTGACTTGGCACCCTGATTTGGCCCCTCAAATATGCCGAGAAAATTCTGCAAATTTAGATATGACATCCTTGTCAAAAATCCAGAAAAAACCCAAAAATGGTTTTCTCTAGTTTTGACGCTCCAAAATTGACCCCAAATTCCCAGCACTTCTACACTACTAGTGAATTTTGATCTGTAGGTATTTTTGTCTTTACAACCCTCAAAAATAGTGGAAATATCCCCTTGGCTCCCTTCTAACTCCCACACAACAACCCAACTCCAAATACCTTTGACCAAGACCACCCACAATAATTCCCTGTCAATTACTACGCAGGCCTGGGTAGTAATTGCATAGGCTCAACAAGAGAAATTCATACTAGTGAGAAGGGACCACTTAGGCTCTACAATTCTCTCCTCTCCTCGAGCAAATTTTGCAAGTAGTGTCCTACAAATGGTGTGGGTTTTAATTCCAGAGACCAACTCCCCAAATGATAACGTAGCTCTGATTCTGCATCCCAATTTAGCTCAGAATATTCGTGGCACCTGTGCTTTGCCTCTCCCTGCCTCCACAAGACAATGGTGAAACCTTCCTAGGGTGGCATTCGTAGTCCGCCGAAGAGAAGGGTGAGTTTCTTCCTTGGGAAACTATGGTGCTCAACAACACTTGTGACTCAACTGAGCATCTTGAGCAACAATAAAGTTTGTCAAATGATCCAAAAGCCCCTAAAATGAGAGCCTCACCTCCAATTTATAGCTAGCCATCCCTCATGATCCTTGTGGGCTCCACACATCAAATTCCCTCTCTTACCCAATTCGAATTCTTCCAAAGGGTCGTGTATTCCCTTAGAGTGCCCCCCACTCTCCACTTCCCATTGAATTTCATGGTTTTTCTAATGTTTGGGGGTGACAACTTTATAAATTTTCCTTTTTCGCCCACTTTTCGTAAGTTTATATGCCAAATATTTATTAACTCCCAAAAATTGCAAAAATTGAGAATTCCCTTTGCAAAATTATTAATTGGCAATATGTCAGTCCTCCCCACCAAAAAATGCTTGTCCTCGAGCAATGCATGAACAAGAACCTCTCTATTAGCTTACCCAAATGGCTACTACAAACGATACCAGGGTCCCAAATTTGCCACCGAGTCATCCCTGTCCCCAACACTATCTTGTCATGAAGGAGTCCCTCGATACTAGCACCCCAAGCCGTCCTGGTCAATGTGAAGCACCTATTGCTCCACTCACTGTTTAACCTGATATAGGCACCCAAAGCCCTTTACGTACCATTAGTAAAGAAAACAACACGATCATATAAAGCCCTATCTGTCTCCCTTTGTTGCTGCTATGCTGAGTCATCCATCTCATGTACTCGATGGGTGGGCTCCCAAAGATACAATCCAACTCCCGTGGAGATAAATCCTTGCACACATGAGCTTCCCCTAAATTCCCATGTTGGTCATCTCTCCATGCTGGTGAAGTCCCCTATGCTAATGAAGAATCACTAAAATCCAATGGAAGGTCAGAATTATCTCCCCCTGTCAAGCCCAACTCACCCCCAAAGGTAGCTAAACTATCAAGTACTGTGATGCCAGGGTCCCAAGCCCATCGCAGAAAGAAACTGTCTTGTAGACCCTACGACACTTTGGTCATGACTAACTGCCTAACATGCTCGTATCATAGCCTCATCTCCTGCAACTCTTAGCCATAATATATGTGATGATTAAGGCTATGCCCAACTTATAAAGAGGACTCAACAATGCCTGTGCCTATCACTCCATGGTTGGCCCTAATCGTGAACACCCACCTGCCTTACCATATGATGAAGACCTCGGTGATCCCCCATGTGTCAACCTGATAATGAACTGGATCACCAATTATCCTGATCGTACTCACTAAGTAATGGAGTGTCCCCCACATCAACTGGATCCCTGGTTCCCATAACCATACTAGAGGTCCACAACTCCCACACCTCATGGGTTGCCGCTGCGTAGCACTACTACCTGCTAGAGCCCATCCGATCCTCATCTCTGACCCCTGTATGTATACCATAGGTGGACCCCAAGTATCACAAATATGTCCCAAGCATTCCAATCTGCCTTTCTCTTGCAAGACCATGTAGTGAAATCCACTATCCCATCTCCTGATGATACACCTGGACACTACTCAGAGTCTAGGTACCCTCCTATAGATGAAGTCTACCATCCACTGTCCCGCAATCTCTTATAATGCCTCAGATTGTCTCGCGAGAAGTGCATCATGAAGCTCCCTCACAGTCAACTCCCCAAGTGTGAGCCCAGGAGAGGAACCTATGCTACCTCAGAAATAAACCATGCCATCCCTAAGCTTGTATCCATCAATTCATGCCTCCACCAAATGTCTCAACTTGAGAGTCTCCTCCTTGCCCATGACACGTGGTTCCTCATCCAACTTCCTAAGGTGGGCCTCCCATGTCATGTTGCTTGAATGGAAAGCATAAAGGGGCAGCAACCAAATGCTCTGCGACCATAAGAAACACTGGAGGGTGATGGGTGGGTAGGTCCCCAAGGGTATGATCAAGAGTTTGCAGGGATATCGAAGAATAATCCTATGGATGTCCCTCTCTCTGCCTTGGATCAATTGATAACCTAATCGAAGACCTTTCTCTGTTCAACATGGCATCCCGAGAAGCTCAACTGCGTCCTCATCGATCTGGGTTGAGTTTCACCCAACGATACACCTAATGTCCATGTCTATAAGTCTCCTTGGAGGCAACGCTCCAAGAGCCCACTATGTTGCACCATATGCCACTGCATGCAACCAAGTATCCTCGTACTCTACGACATGCCACTATACCCTGCGACTTATCCCCCATGCTACTGTTGGACCATCTTGTATCGTTTCGTATCCTGCTTATGTCACTGTACCTGACACTCCCTGTGTGTACTTAGTGTGATGGGAGTCATTCCTCCTACTCCACAGCACATTCCAACATGCTACAACAAATAACCATGCATCTTCGTGCTCCTCTATAGGACACTTCTCGTCACTGTATGCTCCTACACATCCCTGGATGTCATGGCCTAAAGTTGTGGCAGTATGCATAGGCCCGGACTCGACTTTCATCATCACCTCCACCATCGCATCATCACATCCTCCGATGAATGGATCTCCCCTCCAAGGCCTCCTAGAGGCACCCAAGAAGTGGATCTCCCTAGGTACCAGCAGTGATGCCACCATTGTTCAGCTCCTTTGTGTCCTTTGTGCCCCACATAATTGTGGAGAATCCCCAACTCCATACAAGGCACTGTCTGGTGGCCTGCCAATGCCGCCTCCTCCAACAATCTCTTGCCATAGTGTGTTGATTATATCGTGACCCTACGCATAACCATCATAACCCAATGACCCATGGAGTTCCCTCACACACTGACTGGTCACTAGTGCTGAGTGGAATTTTCCTATTAGTTGAGTGCGCTCGACCGCTGGGTCAACTATACCACCAATGCCATAGTCAGTCTATGTATCTGGCAAATGGTAGGTAGTCCCACATGGATCCCAATGCCAACCCGGGCCTCCTGTATCCCCGATGCTTGAACATGGCTGATGACTCTCACTTTGGCCTATAACTGACTCCATACGCCTAGCCCACTCCACCGAGTACCAACTCAAAACCTCTCACCATCTGACCCCAAGGAAATGATTGAAAGCACAAACCCCCATACACTGAACTAGCCCTCCAACTTGCGAACGTTGCACACTATGCAACTCATGTTGCCTTGTCTTGTCGGGCTGGTCAACACATATAATATGTCTAGGTAACTCCACCTCTCTCCCCCATGTATAGAGGTAGCTTAGCAATGCTGCAAGCCCCATTTATATAGGAGCGAAGAGAGCTATTGTCTCGAAGTATTGTAGCTCTGTTGAGGATTTGTGCATCTACTTGATCTAAATCGGTGTCTAGCCCAAAAGATGATTGCTCATCCTCCTCCACCATGGACTCTACATGGGTGACAACCTACTCCTCCATGACTAGCTCACATCCCTCTATGTGTTCTCCATGCTGTTGTAGGTGGTTATCGTCAGGGAACTCAGTCATGGCTTCGGGTACCTCAGTGTCTCCTAACACCTCACCTAGGGTTGACACCTCATCAACATATGGCTCTAGGGGTGTAGGCTCTACTCTCTCCACCAAGGTGTCAACCGGTGCTATCAAAGAGGTCTCCAACAATGGTGACTCCTACACTACACTGGGTATATCGATGTGCCCCTCACCATCGTGTGTGTCCTCTTACTCAACCTCCTCCTCAGGCTCCTAACATCTAAAGCCCAGTCTCCACCAGCATAAACGCCCCTTGGTCTCACCCTCTAACAACCCTCCTCTACATGATGATCCAGCCTTTGACCTATGCTTGTCCTTCTTAGGCTCATCCGGAAAATGAGGCATGGTAGGATGGCTAGACTGGCCATATGTATGGGTGTTGTACTGTTGGGTTGGGTGTGTACGTGCTTAACTTCTTTGCTAATTATTTATCATTTATTACATCCCCTCTAAAATTTGTTGGTTCTGCCTCACCAATTGTTGGCTCTGCCTCATCAAATCCTCCATGATCTCTTGTATATTCTTCCCTTTTTGTGTCATTGGAGTGTCCATAAGTTCACCAATCACTGTGCGTGTGTGTCTAGCACCTCCATGATCTTGCTAGCTTCCCTACACTTGGCCAATATCATGCTCTAATACCACTGTAATATTCCAAATAGAAATTTTATAGAGATAATCAAAGACATGCACAAAAATAACAACACAATAAATTTCAGCAAACACCCATGAACAGAAAAATGCTCCGAAACACCAAAATGTCCAATTTTATTATAAGTAAATTGCTGGAGTACAATAAAATTGGAAGGAGTGCATCTGGGCTTGCTCAAGGCAAGTTACAAGCCCCAAGTGATCAATCTCTCAATGCCTAATTGCTGCAATAATTTGTTCCTCTCGAAATATGTGCTATGCCCGTTTTTCTACATTGCTCGCTGACTTGGCACCCTGATTTGGCCCCCCAAATCTGCCGAGAAAATTCTACAAATTTAGATATGAGAAATTTTGCAAATGTAGATATGAGATCCTTGTCAAAAACCCAGAAAAACCCAGAAAGGGTTTTCTCCAGTTTTGACGCTCCAAAATTGACCCCAAATTCCCTACACTTCTCCACTATGAGTGAATTTCGATCTACAGGGATTTTTGTCTTTACAACCCTCCAAAATAGTGGAAAATCTCCCCTTGGCTCCCTTCTAACTCTCACACAACAGCCCAACTCCAAATACTTTTGACCAAGACCACCCACATCAATTCCCTCTCAATTATTGCACAGGCCTGGTTAGTAACTATGTAGGCTCAACAAGAGAAATTCGTACTAGTGAGAAGGGCTCACTTTTGCTCTGCAATTCTCTCTTCTCCTCTAGAAAATTCTTCAAGTAGTGTGGCTTCTAATTCCTGACACCAACTCCCCAAATGATAACATAGCTTTGATTTTGCGTCCTAGTTTAGCTAAGAAAATTCATGGCACTTGTGCTATGCCTCTCCCTGCCTCCACAAGACAATGGTGAAGCCTTCCTAGGGTGGCATTCGTAGTCCACTAAAGAGAAGGGTGAGTTTCCTCCTTGGGAAACTATGGTGCTCAACAACACTTGTGACTCAACTGAACAACTTGAGCAACAAGAAAGTTTGTCAAATGATCAAAAAGCCCCTAAAATGAGAGCCTCACTTCCAATTTATAGCTAGCCATCCCTCATGCTCGTTGTGGGCTCCACCCATCAAATTCACTCTCTTACCCACTTCGAATTCTTCCAAGGGGTGCATATTCCCTTGGAGTGGCCCCCATTTTGCACTTCCCATCAAATTTCTTGGCTTTTCTAATGTTTGGGGGTGGCACCTTTATAAATTTCCCTTTTCACCCACTTTTCCTAAGTTTATATGCCAAATATTTATTAACTGCCAAAAATTGCAAAATTGAGAATTCCCTTAGCGAAATTATTAATTGTGGACATGACAGTTATAATAAAGCAATAAGATTGAATCATACTTCAAACAACAATATAAGTCTCAAGGTTATTCCACATGAATACAAACAAATCTCTGCATGGCAAATATAGTATTGTTGAAATCTATGTTCACAATAGAACTGTAAACAATCATTGATCCAATACAAATATTGAAAGTAACATGACTAAGTAACGAGGCCTATGCCTATATAATAACAATCCTTCACACAGGGTTACTCTGCATATGATATATAAACAATAGAAATTATGATAAACAAAATAACATAAGTCATATAAACATTATGTCCTGTAACAAGCATGAACAAGAATGAATATGAAACAACACAAACATACAAATGAAAAGAAGAGATATTTTATAATAAAGACACTCCTATGAGGGGCCATCCCTTAGTGGCGCCCAACTATGCTATAGGCTCAAAGATTAAAAGTCACCATGATGATGGATCAATAACAAACTTTCATATAAATCAAAACCAGAGTTACATCAAGGCTGGTGCCATAATATTGAGGCACGAAAGTACACATTCTTAGGAGTATTATCAACACAATTTACATAGGATATCCAACTCTCCCAACATCAAAGTGCCTAAGTGAATTTATAGATTACATCGTTGAATTATAGAGAATACATTCTTTAGAAAGGGTTTGGTCCAGGGATAGGTGTTGATCCCTGGTTACGAGGGATGAAGCCTCTTGTATTAGCCATGAGTGCAACAAGAAGATCTCTCGTAGCATTGTGAACTTCATCAATTATTTCAAACCTTGGTGTAGCCAACTAGATCCCTCATACTATTCAATTATAGACATAAATAGGGTTTGTTTGAACTTGCTATACCATAGAGCCTTCCTTGTTTGACCTTGAGACCATCGAAGAGAAGACATAGATCTGCACTTGAAAATGATTGCCATGTGTGGGAGAGTGATTCCACACATGGTTAGCCATGAATGTGATTTCCTTAACCCAAGGTTCCTTTGGTACCAAAAGTCTTCAATTGGCATTGAAAGCGAATTAAGGTTCTCTCATTAGCAAAACAACCTCTAAAAACACTTAATTATCTGATTACAACATAAGTTTGAAGAATGAAGCATAGTGTACCTAACCATGCTATTAATATCATTAGAGGTTAATATGATAGGCTTAAAGGGCGAAAATGGTAGGATAAGTATGGAAATAGTATCGAAAAAGGATAACTAGGGATGACATCTATGGGGTTCAACAATGATATGCCCGAGTGGGTGGTTGGGGTGTTACAATATTCCTCATTCAAACTTACACCATGGACTCTTGCATGCAACTTAAGGTAACATGTCCATTTTATATGCATAAAACGTTGCCAAAGTGGATTTCCTCTTTAGTAACTTATTGGGTCATTAAAGCATTGGGTGGTATTGAGATAGGTTCAATAACTTTCAACCATTTTGATGTGATAGTTTGACTTAATATGAGAGAAGGTTGAGTCAAGACTTAAAATATTTATAAGAGTTTGCCATCGGGTATCATAGACAATGTAATGATGAATGATCCAACAAAAATGGCCTTGTAGAGTTGACACAATTAGACTTTCCCGATAGTTTAAAAAATAGAGCTGTCGGCCCTCCAAGGTTGATCTAATAGGGTTGACTGAATGGGATAACACTTAATTTAAGGATTTACTCATGGTTAATTTAACTTAAGCAATCAAAGATTGAGCTATTGAACCAAATAGAGGCTTAAGAATATGAAGGTTATTACTTGATCAATAGGAAGGCTGATATGATGACACAACTCATTTTTTAATGCATATTAAACTCAACAAAAGTTAGGTAGGATGAACCATGAAGCAAGAAGGTCAAACAATAGACTCATTGATATGTATGTCAATAATTGAAACTTGAAATGGTAATTCCCCAAGTATTGAAAATGATACACCATTAAATCCACACTTAGTATATCTAGCAAAACATGACTAGCTAGAAAGGTAGAAAAAATCTCAAAATACTGTAGACATAAGATTCATAGGCATTTGAGTGTTGGGAAAAAAGGCTATTTAGGACTACAAGTAGGGCTTAAAAAGAGTTTCAAAAGGTATGCTCGAAAAATAGGGTCACAAATATCCGACACCCTTTCCATTATATTCATCATCTCCTTTATAGCTTATGAAATCATTTGTTAATTGGGTCTAGCTTGGGTGGTTGAGAGGAGTATTATTGTCCACATCTAAGATCGGTTCCCATAAGTGACATGTTGAACTCTTTATAACCATTTTGCTCTATTGACTTTGAGCCATGGATAATTAGGTTTACCTTCAGCACCATCATTGGATTGAGAGGAATGTATTTCATGGAAAGGAAAACATAACTTTAATAAACTAATATTCTATAATAAATTAATAAACTAATATCATTATTTAAATATTATTTTTCAAAAACTAGCTGTTTAATATAACCATTACTTAATAATATTTGTTTTTAATATATTAATAAATTAATATCATAATTTAAATATTATTGTTCAAATATAGCTATTACTTGAAATTATGTGTCTACATTGCTCTCTATTTAAGCCTTTGCCATGGTCTGCCTCTTCATCTGGTCCTGAAGATGAACCGCACTTGTTGGTTCGAAACACATCAGCCAAAAATTTCTCTTATGTGATTTCTACCAAAAGACTTTGCTTAAAACAAAACTTATAAATTCCTTTTGTTCTTTTTCTGGCTCTCCATTTCCAATTCCTCCTATTCACCGACTATGCATGCTAAGATTCCATGTCCTTTCAAGACATCTTCCAATATCCTCTCGTTCCCTTGATCTCTTCTCCATACACATACTTGATGCTACCAAAAACCCAAAAATATGTTACTTCATCTTAATTGCTAAATATAAATATTTAATTTGGGTCACAAATAAATAAAACCCTTAATCTCTGCCCCTCAACTTTCCTCACTTGTTAATATTCTTACTTATAGAAATCACTTGCATAGATAGCTTCCTTGTTAATGTTCTTACTTCTAGAAATCACTTGCATAGATAGCTTCCTTCCAAAGTTTATTGTTAAACTTTAATAATTTCTTATTATTTAAACCCGGTGATCATGACTTTTCCACTAACTTGCCTAATACATCCCACTATTTTTGGGTGCTATGTTTCCTTTTAAAGAATAATTTGGTTGAGCAAGTTTAATCCAAACCTTGATTCCACCAATCCTAAGGTTTTTGCTTCGTAATTTATTAGTTACCTAAACAATTATTAGAATGGCCAAAACAAGGACTATTATTATTATCCTTATTCACTCTTCAACTCACCTTTTTGATTAGTAGTGTTTCATCCCATAAATATGCGCAACAATTATGAGATAATGATTTATGAACTATTACATGCACTAAAAGCTAAGTCCATCAATTACAAGCTGCTGGCTGTACTTTGTATATGATGGAATGTTAGTGATACCTTCTTAGATTCACGATGAGAAGGTCCCTACTTTAAGCATTATGATGTGACCCCACCACTTGATACAAATGGCTCCTTGTGAAAGGAAAAAGAAACAGTCATTGAACTGATTAAAATACCACATGTAAACTTTATTTTGTGCTTTTACTTTCGCTCGAAGATGTGATGAAGTTGCAGGGGCAAATCCGAAAAGCTTAATACAGATCCAGTGATCAGATCTTCAAAATTGGGGTCTGCACGCCTTAAGCTCGAAGGCCTCAGAGCTCATTTTCTTCTCTCCTGGATCCTTTCAAGGTATGTCATCATAAGCCACTTTCCAGAAATGCATTTGGCAAAGATCCTCTAATATATATTGCCAATATAGCCCGCAAGGAATCTGCGAGAAAAACCACGGAATTTGGCAACCCCTAGCCCTACAACAGATTTATCTGACTTCTTTTCTGGCACAGAAATGAATGGACCGTCCAGAATATTAAGCCATCTATGGTTTATGGTTTTTTTTCATCTTTTTTTAATTGTTCAAAATTCAGTCGGCTGGGCTGTGGTCTGGCGGTAGACCGGGTTTGATTCTTAGAGCATTCGTGCTTGGCAGTCCCGGATTATTCTAATAACACGCCCAGGAGTTTCGTACCGGGTCTGGCCCGAAATTTGTGTCGTAGAACGTCAGGAGGGATATGTCAAATTTGCTTCTGAGCACAACTTAAATTACTCGTCAAAGGGGGCTTGGTTGGTTGGTAAGGCGAGGTGGTAATCTTCCTCCGTCAAGGTTCAAATTCCCCATGCTCGCCCCTTGTGGCTGGTGCAATTGTGTAAGCAGGCCGTCTATTGTGGATGGGGTTAAGTGCAAGTCCTTCGTGATTTTGGTAGAATAAATACCTCCCTCAAATCCATGGCTGCTTAGCTGAAAGAGATTGAGTAATTGAATATTGTGAAACACCTTAACTATATTACATATATTCTCAGATTGGGAAGGTGCATGCTTGCCACATTGCAATACTATAAGTATCCATAAAAAGCAATTACTTATCAATCACTTAAAGCAATTCTCTGTCCATTAAAATAAATTCCTCTGGTTTTGGAAGAAAGAAATCACAAAGGAAGCTGAACATTATTGTATTAGGCTTCAACGGATGTTTTATACTATGCCACTTGTAAGAGAATGAGAATTCCGTGGTCTTATTTTCGACATCGCGAGTTAATTCTATTTTTTGCATCAGATGTGCTACATGTCTTTAAGGTCTTTTATAAATTGTAGGGAGACATCAATGGGACATATGTTACTGTGAGCCGTGTTGACAGCTCATAAAGTAATTTTTACCAACATTAATCTAGGGTTCTATATCCTAAGTTGTTGTGCCAAGAGAAGCAAGGTTTGTGTCTTTGTGTAACGCCCCTACTGACATAAAAAAACCGATCCCTTGGTTCTGTGGTAGTAGATAAGGTAGTTCTTACATGGGAATTTGGATTGACACTGCAAAGAGAACCTAGGGCAACATTGTTACAAATCAAGGACCA
The DNA here is from genome assembly GCA_000404065.3 of Pinus taeda. Classification (NCBI taxonomy): domain Eukaryota; kingdom Viridiplantae; phylum Streptophyta; class Pinopsida; order Pinales; family Pinaceae; genus Pinus; species Pinus taeda. The sequence goes on along the minus strand of APFE031352446.1, from coordinate 57,622 downwards.
GTAATATTTGCTATGTTATTTAATGCTGGCCCTACCAGTATTCTCCTAGCCTTTGTCGGAATCATTTTGGTATTGGAATTGTGACTTGCGAGGCTCCATGATTTTCTATGATTTTTTTTGTTTTTTCTATGTGGTTCACGGTCCCCAGAGATCGGTAACCACTACGTCCATGGATATATTTGTACCAGGCAGATCTACCTGAAAGGATTACTTCCTGTCATCTTGACCGCAGAGCCTGACCCCGAGAGTGTCAAGAGAATTGAACCCGTGGCCTCTCAATAACAGAGGTGCTTTAACGACAGGGACTCGACCAACTGAGCTAACCCTCAGGGCTGTGAGACTCCATGATTTACCGGGGGGCAGTTGTTCTAAACATTTTCTATATTCTTTGTATCTTTACCCATTTTACTATTTCTGTGTCTGCTTTGTCTTCCCATTATTTATGGTGTTTATGCATTTACAATTTGTGCTCATTTGCTAAACATGCAGTTTGAGTTAAAAATATTTGTATACATATTACTGGAATTGGGGTTTAGGGGAGAATCTGTCATTACTAGTTCTGGGCTGGAAAATCTATATTCTAAAATGGTTGTGCAGATACAATGTTTTAATTGTGGTCTGGAAAATGTAAGATCTGCCTGTAAAATTGTAGCACAAGTCATGTTGTAAATTAATATATAGGTATTATTCATTACTCTTACGTTTTAACATTTCTCAAACTTTATAGAATGGCACGGAAAGACCATTGATATTGCACGCTATTTTCCTGGAACCATCTCATTTTTTGCACTTATTTTGAAGGTTGTGATAATTTTTGTGGAGACATTCCTTTACAAATTTGATATTACTTGAGGCCCCTTCACCATCAGTGTATTCTGTACAAGGCTGGAGGAAGACTGAAAACAAGGGAAGTACAAAAACACATGGAAGAAGGCCCTGCCGAGGAAAACAAGGAAATAGAAATAGAACAAAATAAGTTATATGAAGAGATCATTTCAAGACTATTCAAACTGAGGAAAACAAGGAGAGAGAAATATAACAAAATAAGTTACATGAAGAGATCATTTCAAGACTATTCAAAAAAATATTGAAAAGCATGATGTGATGAAATAGACAGATCTACTTGATGATGGCAGAATTATTCCTTGTCTGCATAGGTTTTGTATACTCTAAAAGTTTGTTCCAGATTAGGATCATGGTAGTCAAATTTAACTATTAAGCACAAGAAGGATAGATAGGAGGAACAAACACAAGCGCATGGTTGGGAGAACATGTTATGAACCTGAATAGAATGAAGCTGAACCAGTGTTGACAAAACCTGGGAGCGTTGCTTCCCCAAAAAATCTTGAGATTGAATTGTTCCCTAGAGCATTACGTACACGTCACACATTTTGACAAATGCTTCTCGTATCACAATGCAGTAACCATGTACCTCCCTAGTTTGGGAATATATTCAGTGAAGATAGGTCGACTTACGAATTTCAATTACTTAAACTCCTTTGGCCAAGGAGCCATTCGTGGTGTTACAAACTTACACCTCATATTGTATGAGGTTCCATATTGCGATTTTCTTCACATCGATGGAAATTTGCTGTTGGTTCCTTAGAACTATTGGACCAACTTGGGAGGGATTCATCTTTATGAAGACCTTTATCTTCATGGCATCATAATATTTGACGGAGTTCTTCAGTTGGGGGTGTCTCACTTCTCCTCGGTTGGATGATTTTGCTTGCTTCTTGGTGGTCTTCCCACATGTTCTTGACTTGTTGATTACTGCCTGGTTGCACTTTTGATAGATGTGGATCGTACTATCTCATTAGGGCTGTTTGGTATATATGCTTATCTTGGATATGGATGATGGTTATAGCCCCCCAAGGGGTTAGATGATGATGGTGATAGGTAGATGTTTCATAACATTGTTGATATTTCCTAGTGACTTTGTGGGTTAATGTATGATGTTGGTGTCTCTAGGATAGGGTGCACTACATGATCCACATGTGTTGGATGTGTGATGGGGAACATATTTGATGATTGGAGCTATGGTGGAAAAATGAAGGAAAGAACAATAAATTTTCAGCCTTCTCTTCTGAGGAAAAATGTTGAGTTTTTTCAGTTTTAAGAGCATGTTAGTGGTGATGAAAGTGCTGGAAATTTTCAGCCACCTTCTTCTTCAGATTTTAGTGAATGTGAACGTCATTTTTCACCTAGTAGAATGTTTTTAGTGCTTAAATTGTATCAGGCAGCAATATGTTGAGATTTTATGAAAGTCATTGCTAGCCATTTATTCGTGATCAGAATTTCATTTCCAGATCTGGAATTTCATTTCATGCCACATCCTAATGCTTAGAAGAAGATATTTTCTTGTTGGATTAGCCTACATCTTTAATATTTGGAGGTGCGAATGATATTTTTATTGCAGATCAGCCTTTGGAGAGGCATTTAGAAGATATTTTTCAAGTTGATGATGGGTTACCATGTACCTTTTCCAAACCATTTTTCAACCCTCTTCAACATTGGATTGAGGTAGCATGTGCTGGAGCATGTTACTGTTATTTTAGTATCAGCTGGCATCTTTGTAATGTAAATTTATTTTGCAGCCATGATGTACTAGAGATTCTAGCCTATATTCATGTAATTTATTGTTGTAACCTTGTTTTGGATCATTACCAAACACAGGTAGGATATGTTTGGATGGCATTGAGGATATGTTTGGATGGTTGCATTGGCTATTTGATTTCGCTTAGCCTCGTGTTTCATCCTAGGTTAGAGTTGAGTAGGATGAATATGCTCAACACATGTGAGCACTTGTTTACTTTTTGACATTGTTGTAACTAAATTTTCAATTCTTGGTGGTATGTATCCAAAAAGAAAAAAAGAAAAATGAATATGTGGTGGTTTTGGATGTTGATTTGTATCTATCTCGTCACATGGTCTTACCTCTTATTTCTTCTTGATAGGTTGAAGTTTGAACTAGAGATTTTTCGGGTCAACATGCATTCCCAAGAAGAATGTGTGTCCCCAAGTTGTAGCCTATTATTATGTTGTATGAGGTTCCACTTTGTAATTTTCATGACACTGATAGAAATTGTTGTTGGTTCCTGAGAGCTATTGGACTGACTTGGTGGGATTCATCTTTATGAAACCCCTTATCTTCATGGCATTGTATCATTTGATGTTGGTCTTTCATTGGGGGAGTTTCACTTCTCCTAGATTGTTTGATTGTGTTTATTGCTTGGTGGTCTTCCCACATGTGCTTTGTCTTGTTGATCATCCCTTTGGTCACACTTTTGATGGATGTGGATCGAAATATCTCATTATGTAGGTTTGGCCAATTTGCTTATCTTGGATTCAAATGATGGTTTTAGCCCCCCGAGGGTTTAGATGATGATGGTGGTAAGAGGTAGATGTTTCACGACATTGTTAGTATTTACTAGTGGCTTGGTTTGTTGATGTATGATGTTGATGTCATTAGGATGGGGTGTTTTACATGATTCTCATGTGTTGCTTGCATGATGAGGAACATATTTGATGTTTGGATAAGTTAGCACTTCTCTATGTCCTCTTTTCATATGATGTTGCTGTTGATGTTTGTTGCTCAGGTAGGTACTTCTGCATAGACCTAGGGCATGCAAAAGTCACCTAATACACCCTTAGACCTTAGAGTGATTAAAGTAATTTCTTTTTATAAGATAAACTGAATTAATTTAATGAAATGCAAAGGTTTTTGCATTATAGAATTCAATGTAATCTCATCTATTGATCTCAAGTAATGTTGAGATCTAATCTCAATTGTTAACAACTGTGGAGATCAAGGTTAGGGATTTGATCATAACTTAAGCTTATAAAAGAAGGGTTAGGCCAAAGGAGAATACACACAACAATGAATGAGCACAAAACTTGAGAGGAGATCTCAGTGATTGAGTGGAGGACTTCCATTCAAGTGTGCCAGGTTCGAAGAAAGTGCAAGGAGCAACAAGGGAGATCTAGATCAACCAAAGAGGGTTTTATTAGCTGGACGGGATATAATTTCTTGTTGTATATGTAATTTCCTTAGCGGGCCATTTTCGCAGGAAGGAATTCGAGTAGGTTCTGATATTATTTTAATGAAGAACTGTTGATTGGGCAGATTTTGTTTGTGTAATGTATGATTGAAATTGGCTGTGTTTCCACTAATTATTTTTGTTTACATTAAAAACCCAATTGTGCTTGTATTTAGTAGATTTGAAATAATCTGCTAGGTTAATAATCTGCTAAGTTAATAAATTGCTGGGTGCTGGGTTCAGAATTTTACAAAGTCTTAGAGCTCGTTCTTTGAAGACTAATCTCAAGAATTGTGCAAATCGCAGGGCCGTATGAGCTGAGGCCATAGCCAAAAAAATCATGCAAGGTATGAAATTCAGACAAGTGGCTGAAAATTCCATACGATGTACGACACAATTGGAATGAATATGACTAAGTAAAGTTTAATTAAAAAAAAGGTGTATGGGTGGTGGCCAACAGTTTGACAGCCCATCGACAGTCAATTGCTAGCCACTAGGGAGTCAACCGAAAAGCCATAGAAAGTTGCCATTGTTTGCAGGTGCATGGAGACAAGTTGAGCAGCTGTCGGGTCGAGCAACAAGGAGCTGCATGGAGGAAAGATGGGCTGAGCCATAAAGCAACATGTAACTAACAACTAGGAGACACGAACTGTTGTAGAGATGGAAAAATCCAGTGTTCAACGGGGACGCGTCCCCCAGGGTTGGGTGCACGCACCCCTCGCACCCCACGCACCCAGTGCGGGGAGTCTACTGGGGGTGCGTTTCCCCACGCACCCTTTTTGGGGAGTCTTGGGGAGACGCAAGGGGGTGCGTTTCTTTAGTGTGGGGGACGAGATTCCCCAAAAAGGGTGCGTCTGGGCATCCCCCTCAAAACTTCAGTGTCTAGTATAGAGTATATGGTAATATATTGGTATGTTTTGCTTTCAATTTAGATTCTAGAATGATGAATGATGAATTTATTTTTAAATCAATGTAGATTGTAGAATGATGAATCATATGGATCAATGTATTTGAATATTTCATTATTTAATTTTTTTATTGAATCTCATGGTATGGATGAATAATGAGTATGTCATATGAATGATGTATGTATCAAAATGAATGATGAGGATGGATCAATGTATGCAATTATTTAATTCAATTATGAATTTAAATTTTATGTATGGATCAAATTTCAATTTTCAATATATTGGTATCCATATTACTATTAGTCTATTTAATATTTTTCTTTCATTATTGAACAATGAATATGAACTTGAATTAGATGTATATAATTAAAAATTATATGCCCCGACGTCTCCCCACACCCCAAAAATTTCCCTAAAATTTGAGGGTACTCCCACACGTCCCCCCTGTGTGCCTCCCTACATCCACATCTCCCCGCATCGGAGTCTTGGTGGAGCATTGGAAAAATCGTCAGTAACCAAAATGAGTTGCGGAGGAAAGAAATCGAGATAGGGTTGTGGAGAGCAGAGTTGTGGGGAGTGGGAGAAGCCTGTTGTGTAGGCAGTTGCTAAAGACCATTGCTTGAGTGGGGTAGAACCGTAGAAAGATACTTGACTCTTGAGTGGCGACATCGACTCACTAGGTGGGTGAGGCCACAAACGCTCAGGGCCATGAACATAATACACGAAGTAGCCTAGAGCAGAGCAGTGTCGGGATTCGTTGCTAAGGGATCATAGTTGCAGGGAAGACATGCTCAATATATGTGACAGGGAGCCACCAACAAATAGGCGACTTGTTTATGGGTGACCAAGGAGAGGTCTAGGCTATTGCCAGTCGAGAGTTGGGGCTCAAGTTTAGTCGCTACTGAAAACGTGAGTGAGGTGTTTAGAGTTGTGGCCAACCACCACAAGAGTTGTTTTCGACACATAGTCGATCGCAACTGCAAAACATTGGTTGGACTCTGGAGGGTGTTGGGTTTTAGCAGGCGCGTAGGATCGCATAGCAACTAGAAGATGACTCACACAGGAATTAGGTAAGTTCACAACAATGTGGCAATAGTTGCAAAAATTTGCAATCACAAGTTTTCCAGCAAGATTGGTGGAGGTTAGCCTTCACAGGGAGAGAGGGGGACCGTACTAGTCAAGGGATTGGAAGCGGATTAATTTTCAGTGGGTGTGTCAAAGGTCTAAGGCAGAACCACAAGGGAGATATTCATAGATCTATAAACTAGCAGTTTATTTGTGGATGCTTGAAGGAGTAAGCACAAGGCTAATTTATCATATCAGAGATGGCAACGACTAGTCTCAGATTTCAGGACTGATTAGATGGAACATAAAATTTCTTTCCCTAGAAAGCAAGAGTTACTTTGTTGCTGGAGGAGAATGACCTTTGGAAGATTGTGGATAAGGAGACCCAATCACCAATAGATCTAGCACAGTTGGCAGGCCACAAAAAGGACATTAGTGCTTAACATGTCATCATGGATGTCGTGAAGGATCAGTTGATTCCTCACTTGGTAAAAAAGAAGACAACTAGGGAGATGTACAAAGCTCTAGTAAATTTGTTTCATAGCAACAACATGAACATGAAGATGATCTTAAGAAATAAATGCAGATCCCTTTAGATGTCAAAATTTGATAATGTTATTAGTTTGATCATGAGGATCACCTAGACATGGGATCAACTTGCAAATATTAGGGAGAAGATATAAGACGTAGAGCTTGTGAATGTGGCACAAAATGATCTTCCCAAGTCATGGGAACCATTTGTCAAAGGAATCTGTGCCTAGGAGAGACTTCGGGATGACTGCATCTAGGAAGAGACTAGGGAGGAGTCTAAGGTTGGCAAGTAGGAAGATGAAGAGGAGAACCTAGCCTTGGCTGGTATGGCCAAGAATGGCAAATGAAAGAGTTCCAAAGGTAATAGTGAGGGGGAAACCTCTTAGCTAGGAAAGAAGGACTTGAGTAAAAGCAAGTGCTTCATTTATTGCAAGAGTGGGCTCCATGCATCACAATGTCTAGATAGGAAGAGGGAGAGGGGGAAGTCATAGCAGGAAACAATATCAACATAGGTTTAGCTTGATGAGTTTGCAACGAAGTTCGAGAAGCACTTCTCATTTGTATTTTTCTATCTACTAGTGCTAACACTAGGAGTGCTTGGTACCTGCATAATGGTGCATCATGCCATATGATAGAGGCACGAGAGCTATTTAGTAGTCTGACGAAGATCAACTCATATTTGTTTATGGGGCTTGCTATTGATGCTAAATATGTAGTGAGGGGGGTTGGAACTATTAAGTTTCAACCAAAGTTAGGAGGGACGTTGGAAGCTAGGGATGTGATAGTCATACCAAAATTGAAGAAAAACTTGCTCTCAGTATTATTCATGGAGGATAGAGGATTTGAGGTGAAATTTGAGAATGGACAGGTGTTCATTTGTCCAGATGAGTCTAGCCCAAACACAACAATGGCCATTGGGGTTAGAGAGAGCATGTTAAATTTCTAATACTAGCCAAATTTATTTCCTCATGGCAATTTAATTTATCCCCAACAATTTATTTATTTACCCAAATAATTATTGAATCACTGGAAAATAAAATAACTGGTATTTTTAACTTTTAGTTTTAAATATATGCAGTGGAAAGAAACAGAGAGATCAATCACACATTGCAAAATAAAATCACCTACGATAATTCTTCGTCATTTCATTATCTGGGAAATTTGGGTTTTTCGACCCATAGAGATACAAGGAAAAATACAAAACCTCAAAGCCTGTAACAAGGCTCCCTCAGAATGAATTCAGTCCAAGGTAACTTGACCTCTAGGAAATTAGCCTCTGGATGAAATCGGCCAGGAGAACTCAGCCCAACTACTCAGCTAGTAACTCGCCCTGCGCCTTCCTTGCGTGCCACTTATGCGCACTAGGGAAAACTTGACCCTCCAACAACTTAGCCTCCTCCAGATAAAATCAATCTCCCTCCGACAAATCGGCATTGCAATCTCCTCCTACTTAGCCATACTGGATTTGCACAAGTCCACTAGCCCTCCTGGATTCGCACAAACCCACTTGCACTTCTCCATATTTGCGTACTGGTCCACTGAGCCACTCTCACTTAGAGAAAATCACTTTCTCTGAATGATGACTCGCTCACACAACTTGTGCTCTTCGCGTGTCTTCACCTCCTTGCTATGAGTCCAAATCCCTAACCCCAATCTCCCTTTTAGAACCATCTTGGAGATCAATGGTTGAGATTATTTCTAAGTCACTTAAATAATTAAATTATTTTTCCTTAGAAAATGACTCAATAGTCCATAATAATTATTTTACTTTAATTATTGTAATTTTCCTAAGTTAGACTTGGGAAAGAAGACATAAATCACTAGAAGAGGCGAATAATATCTTCCACATGCTAAGACACCAAGCCTATGTAGAAGACCTTTTGAAGCTACCACTCATATCAACACTCCCTCCTAGCAAGGAAAGGAATCTCTGCCACCCCCATCTTATCTCAGTACTTCACAAACTTCCCTTTTACTAGAGGCTTAGTGAGAACATCTGCCACCTTCTCTTCTGTAGAAATGTATTGCAATCTCATAACACCCCTGTGGACCCTGTCTCTGATGAAGTGATATCTGATCTCGATATGCTTGGACCAACCATGAAATGTAGGATTTTCAGAGAGCTTAATGCAACTCCAATTATCACAGTGGATCACTGTTTGCCCCATCTGCAAATCAAATAGTCGTGCAAGCATCTTGTGAAGCTAAATTGCCTCACAACTCACCATACTCATTGCCATGTACTCTGCCTCTGTTGGATTGAGTGCCATTAACTGCCGCTTCTTGTTGAACCATGAGATCATGGATGATCCCAAGTTAAAACAACATCCAGATGTGGACTTGTTGTCCACCACACTCCCTGCCTAATTAGAATCTGTGTACCCCTGCAGCTCCACTCTAGCTCTGTCATACCTCAGTCCAACGTCTACTGCCACACGCAGGTATCTTAGCACATGCTTCACTGCCACCAATTGAACCTATCTTGACTTCACCATGAATTGGCTTAGTGTGTTCATAGCAAAACATATATCTGACCTAGTGTTGACCAGATATATTAAGGAACCTATCATTGCCTATATAGCGTGGGATCCACTAATTCACCTCCAGAAGCGCTCAACTTCTTCAGATTAGTGTTCATAGGTGTAGATATAGACCCTCAATCCTCCATCTTGAATCTCCTTAAGATCTCCACTGGATACTTGCCCTACCCAAGGAAAATCTCTCCTTGCTGCTGCCACAGCTCCAATCCAAAAAAATAATGCATCAAGCCAATGTCTTTCATGTCAAATTCCGAAGCAAGATCCTCCTTGCACATCCCTATGATCTTTTCTGATCCTGTCAAGAAGAGATCATCCACATATAATACCAACATGAGTGGTTCACCCTCAACGAGTACACAGTACAAGTTGTGATCTGCCTCACTCTTGGTGAAGCCCAAAGCAAGAAGATATCCATCGATCTTGGCATACCATGCACGCGAATCTTGCTTCAACCTATAAAGGGCCTTCTTTAACCTACATACATGGGAATCTCTCCCATATACTTCAAATCCCTAAGGCTGCTCAATATACACCTCCTCCTCAATAACTCTGTTGAGGAATGCAATCTTCACATCCATTTGATGTATCCTCTACCCCATCTTTGAAGCAATGTACATAACTGCTCTAATAGATGCATGTTTGGCGACAGGTGCGAATGTCTCATCACAGTCTACTCCCTCCTTTTGGGAGAACCCCCTCGCCACAAATCTCACTTTATACTTCTCGATACTACCATCATTCGCATGTTTGATCTTGTAGATACATCGAGAAGTGACCATCGACTTTCCCTTCGATCGTGGCACTATATCCCATACATTATTGCTCTTGATGGAGCTCTACTCCTCTATCATGGCATCTCTCTAACCTACTCATCTATAGCCTCCTTAAAAGTGGAAAGCTCAGACTCGCTGACGCTACTCGTCAGTGCCAAATAAATGGAATATTTGGTCGGTGGTCTACTTTGCTAGAAAGTCTTGCTAGGAGCTTGCACATGCTCCTCAACATCCCTCAATGTATGCTCAACCCATCTTGGCCTCCTGGTAGAGCTCGAAGGAGTATCCAACTCATCCTCCGAATTTGTTGACTATGTCCCTAATGGTGTTGCTTGTCTCTACTCAGCCTTAGGAGGCTCTCGCTCCCGCTCCTGTACTGCTGTTCCCTCTCATGAGATCTCCTAAGGGTCCTTCCCTCATCAAATCTGACATCCCGACTTAAGATCACCTTTCTCTGTCCTGGAATGTAGGCTCAATAGGCCTTTGAGACTTCGTTGTAGCCAACAAACATGCCCCTTTCAGATAAGGGCTCAAGCTTAGTCCTCTTCTCTTTAGGAACATGAACATAAACTAGACTACCGAATATGCGTAAATGACTCACATCCGATTTCACTCTTGTAAACAACTCCGTAGGAATCACGTCCTCTAATACCCCATGGGGACTCCTGTTGTGCATGTACACAACTATATTGTAGGCCTCCAACCACAAAAACATAGGCAAGATCATTGCCCTCGCCGCCTCCATGATGGTCCTATTTTTCCTCTTGGCAACTCCATTCTACTAAGGGTTGGAAGGTACTGTGAGCTCCTTCTTAATTCTTGCCTCCTTGCAAAAATCCTGGAACTCGTTGGAGGTATACTTGCCCCCCTTATCTAATCTCAACACCATAATCTTCTACCTTGTCCGATTGTCCACAATTTACAAAAATAGATCCTCCTCCAAGATTCTTAAAGAAATATCTTAAAGAAATTTACAAAAATAGATCAATACAAAATCAAGAGTATAAACTGATAGTCGGTCTGTCACTATTTTGGTGTTGAGCTGTTGATCACTGTTCCTGGAAAAGCTGAAAACTGCTAAACTGTTGATGACTGTTTCTGGAAAAGGTGAAAACTGCTGAATTGTTGATGACCTTTCCTGGAAACATTGAAAGCTGTTTGATCCTCTTTTCAGTCAAGTAAATCAGTGAACTGTTCCAAGCGTTTCTTATCTGGGATAACTTAGTTACTCTCCGGTAAACTTCATCCATTTCTGTATATTTAGTAAAAGTGGGTTTTACTGGAAATATATGTCTGATTTCATTTAGAATGAAAAAGGCATCTCTGAGTGCATTCAACACAACCTCGGTGTTGTTGCACCTCTTATATTTGAAACTGAAGTTGCATTGGTACCTACCTCTGTAAGCTTTCGAACATAATCTTCAATGGGCATCAATTTGTCGTTTATCACAAGCATCGAGGGTTTCCCTTGCTGGTCAAGGGTTCTAACCTACTGAAAAATCGTTGAACTATGACATTAACGTTGTTGCATTTTTCTTCCAATTGAAGAATGAGGTTTTTCTTTGTAATTATTTTCTTCACTTCAAGTATGGTTGCTGTACTGTCATTTATACCTAATTCTTCAAGCTCATAACTATCTTTAGAATCTAGAAATTTGATTATCTCAGTGGCAACTTCTGGCATGTCCTCAATTTCCTTGGAGATAGTTTCAATAGTTTCCTGAGCTTTCTCCAACAAGTCTTTTTGATCAAAGATTATCTTGATATAAGGCCAGATATCCTTGACTGATTCAGTAATCTCTTCCCATAAAATCTCCTTTGCCAAACCTAGTTTGTTTCCAAGGTAAGATTCTTTGATTTCTTTCTGCAAAACTTCAATGACTTTTTGCCCTTTGCAACTCAGCTGCATGTGAATTGTCTGCAACTGCGTTCATATGTTGTAATTCCTTCAATTCATCCTACAACTTCTTGATTTCTACTGTTTGAATGGACAGGTTCTGAACAACTTCTACAAGTTCTTCAACTCCTTTTGTTGTACCTGTAGTTGTTGCTGTGCCTGAAGTAGAAACTCTGGTTATAGAGACTGCTGAAAGAGGAACTACATCCATTGGAATTTGAGCCCTTTTCACAACTTCCTCTTTCTCTTTGACCAATTTCTCCATTTGCTCTTCATCTGTTTTATTTGTAGATTTTGTTCCATGATGAGTTTCATCATGTCAGATTTTTGAGTCTCGGTTTCTTCGATCTCCTTGGTCATTGGGTCCTCAGAAGCTAGCAGTTTGAGCTGCTTCCTTAATGTTGAGAGCTCAACATTTTTCTTCCTGACAAGTTCTTCTGTAGCATTTATATTTGAGGGATCATATCCCATCTTTAGCACCAGATCTTCCAAAGATTTGATCTTGGTGTCCTTTGCCAGTGAGGAAACTTTTTCCAACTTGAGCTGTGACTGTGTATTGGCCAAGGTGACCTGCAACTTTGACAAACTGATAGTAGTATGAGTTAAAGTGGAAGAAATCATTTGGCCAGTCTGTTTGTGCATCTCGATTTGGTCAATTGGATGTACGTCTTTTACATTAAACTCAAAGGAGATTTTCTTTTGATAATGTGTAGGAGTCCTGGGCGGTGGAATTTGAGCTTGTAAGAAAGCCATCTGCTTCTTACCCTTTTCAGAGTCAGACTGAAAGAAGTCTAGCTTGAGAACTGGAAGAGTGTTTCCAGAATTGAGTGTAAGTGTTCAACTTCAATTCCTCATTCTTCTTCTTAATTTCACTGAAGACATGAAAGATATCATCTTCTTTGTCCTTCTGACTGGTTCCACTGGTTTGAATCACTTGTTGTTCCTAAGAAGTAATGGAATGAGTGGGGGACTGAGTAGACTGTCCACCAGACCGTGTAAAAAGAAAAGTCTCTCCTAGTCCATAACATGTTGTTTTCTGTGGCTTATTTGTTGCACTAACCTTCACAGAGAATCTAGGTGTCTTCTTTCTATGTACAATTCTAAAGCCCTGGCTTGATGCTTCAGTTGTAGGGGATGATTGTTCCTCTCTTCCTCGTTTAACTATCTTTTCCTGTGCAAGTGGAGTTTGTATATTTGAAGTAGAGACTGCCTGTTCTTCAGCTTCTTGAAGGGTGTTCTCCTTCCATTCTAACTGATTTTTATACTGCTCTATTTCAAACCTCGCTGTGTGGTGGTATGCAGTAAACTTATTTTCAACCCTGAGTTTTGAAATTACTCCCATTGGGTCATAAGACCAAGTGAAGTTGAGACCAAACTTCATTCAATAACCTGTCTATTTCTTCACCTGCTACTCTAGTGTTACAGATGAAAGACCAACCTGAGCCTTTAGCTTGAATTGTGATTTCTTCTTTGCAACTACAAAATGTACTTCATCTGCATTTAACCTCTGCCTAATATATTCCAATGCAAAAATTCTGATAGGGAAGTACTTAGGAAGGCCGTAGGGTGGAAGCTCACAGCGATAGACTCTGATTTCTGTATAGTTTTGGTAAAGATACCAATCCCCTGTTGTGGCTTGATCAACCAGTTGCAATACTTTAGCAATTTCATCACTGATTCTGGGTACTGGAGTGTTGCTCATAAGATTAATAGCTGGATGAACAAACAATTCTATGAGTTATTTATATGTAAATTCTTCCTTCTCCTTCATTCCCATAGAAGTCCAAAATATCACTGATTGTTGATTGCTTTCTTCATCTAACTTCTGGAAGGTGAATGGAAACTTGTCTCCCTGAAAATATATAAAAAGATATACAAGTACTGAAGCATACTTGAATACTTCTTCAATATTAAACTGGACAAATTGTTCATGGATGGCCTCAGCGAGAAATTGGCTAAAATTATAGAGAACAGTGGGTTTGGAATCAGTAGAAAAGATAGGCAAGAAACCTATGATGGCTTCATTTACATATTGATCAGAATGTAACCAATCCCCTGTTGTGGCTTGATCAACCAGTTGCAATACTTTCGCAATTTCATCATGATTCTGGGTACTGGAGTGTTGCTCATAAGATTAATAGCTGGATGAACAAACAATTCTATGAGCTATTTATATGTAAATTCTTCCTTCTCCTTCATTCCCATAGAAGTCCAAAATATCACTGATTGTTGATTGCCTTCTTCATCTAACTTCTGCAAGGTGAATGGAAACTTGTCTCCCTGAAAATATATAAAAAGATATACAAGTACTGAAGCATACTTGAATACTTCTTCAGTATTAAACTGGACAAATTGTTCATGGATGGCCTCAGCGAGAAATTGGCTAAAATTATAGAGAACAGTGGGTTTGGAATCAGTAGAAAAGATAGACAAGAAACCTATGATGGCTTCATTTACATATTGATCAGAATGTAACCAAGCAGATAAGAAAGAATAGTGGTAATTTGCTTGGTTCTATCTGGGAACATGGATGAATCATAGGGAGGGTTTCTTTTAGGTAGAGGGTTATCTACAACTAGGAAAAGTTCAAGAGTTTGAGATCTTTTAGTGAAATCTAGCTTTTGATAGGGTTCTATCAGGTTTTCATGAGAAAAATGATGGGTTGGTGCAATAGTTGGGGCCTGCAACATCTGTTCAATAGATTGAGCATTGATGAAACAAAGGATTTCTCTTGTAGGTGAAATGATAGCTCTTTGACTGGAATCATAGGATTCATGGCATTTCCTAACAAATTCAGGTGCTCTGTGTATCTGAGGGAAAATGTAGTGAGGAAGGTGGGAGCCCCAAAGTCCTATTTCATTTGTTTGATCAACTAGCTGATCATCCATCCAATAGTAGATTTCATATAAATCAAATTGAGAGGAAGACTCAATGATTTTACATCTTTGTCGACCAGGGGAGTATGATGGAAGTCAACTTGTGGATGAATGAGGGGATTTCTGCAATTTCCTTTCCCTTAGGAGGCATTTTGTTAAGTGAATTGCAAGCTGAAATTGATGGAAATGGGAAGAATTGGTTTGAAACACAGTAATAATAGAAAAACAATATAACTGAAAATGGATTAGGTGGACCTGGATGTCGGCTTGGTTCTGAACATAATTGAAAATTCAGTTGAGTGATGAATCTGTCGTTTTGACTGCAAGCTTCAAATGTCCAACAAATTATGAGAATGCACTGTGTAACGGTTTTTGTGAAAAACAGGGCTTATAATGAAAAACATGGAGCGGGTTCGTTAATCAATGGTTAAATTGTCATTAATTCTCTAACGCGGCTTATTAACGGATCAATGGAATATTGATGTATGAGTGGGAATGGGGAATTAAATGAATAACAGACGAATAGGCGACAACTGATTGGATGGAGCAAGTGACATGGGGTGGACGTGGATGATGGTGCAGGAGCGGCGGCAAACGGTCGAATGAAAACCGTGTTCGGGAGTAAGTGTAGGTGGTAAGTTGTTTCGGGATTTTAAGTCCCGAAAGACTAGGATGGAGGAAAAGCAGCTTCGGAGGGCGGTTTCCAAAACCGCTGACTTCGGACCCCCGATAAAGTTTGGACGGCAAAGGAGGGCCGAGGAGCGAGGTAGATCGTCGGATTTCGGGGGAGTGTGCGGGATGAAAAATATGTGAATGAGTTTTAATGTGATAGGGCGGAAAGCAATGGTGGGGTCCAAAGTTATGGCGGATGTGACATGCGAAGGGTATGGGGTATGGGGAATGAACGAATAAAGTTTGAATATTACAAATAACATTGATATTTATAATTTATGGATAATTAAAACCAATCAACATATACACATGTATTCTTTGTTCTGACTTAGGATAAAAATCCTATCATGCTCTAATTTCATTTCTCTACCTACCCTTACTTTCCTAACATTTTTTTCAATCTTAGTCACTCGAGTGCATTTAGACTAGCAACTCAACATTTTCCTTTTAAATTTTAATCTACTTCTATCGCTTATTGCTTCCATTGGCTCAGATTAAACTGTTGAGCCAATTTTATTTGCTACCTATTGACAAACAATTTAAATCAAATCCAATCACGATTAAACTGTACAATTAGATTGTATGAACTAGTGTGGCATTTAAACAATCTGCACACAACTTTTATTTGCAAAAATAAAGTTTGACTGAGAGTAGTGGCATTTGGATTTGCAACACTTTCAGAATTTATTATTTTTTCTTTTCTCTTTAATCTAACATTTTTTATTTCTGCCTTCCTTTTTTAGGGCATCTATTCTAACATTTTATTTGATATGGACTTATTCATCAAAATATCCCTAGCATTTTTTGATTCAATATCCTTTTTGTCCATATCCTAACTTAACATTTTTTGGAATGGTTTTCATTTTTTGATTAATTTATGCTAACTTACCAAAACCAAAAAATGCTACAACAAAGACCGACTTCAGTGGCTTGTTACCCACCACCTGTGGGTAGTATCCCTAGGAGAATTTTTTTCTCCTAGATGGTCCTCAACCGACAACCAACAACCCTTTGTAACCACCAGATAGCTTGATGTGCCATTATCTCTGCCACCTGAGCCAAGCATATGGTCCCTCGCTCATTTGTTATGATCATATGTTTGAAGGTGGGCCTTCCAACCCCGAAGGTATGGCTTTTCATTGTGTAATTGAGTACTTTTGTTTACTTATCACGGACACTTTTGGGCATGAATTAGTGGGGGGATTTGACAGAAAGAGTGGCCTTGGTTTGTACTCTTGTCTCCTCTTTCCAATTTGATGGTTAACCTTGTATCCTAGTCCCGTGAGATCACATTTATTGGCTACTAGCTTTAGGGGTGGCATTACATGGGAAACCCCGATCTTGGTTGCGTGGTCCCGCTTCCCGACACCATACACATCACTCCCCTCTGCTCATTATAATCCCATTCACCATATTTCTCATCCGGGTCCACATTTGTCCATTGGGTCCACAAGGGGTTAGCCTCCCTCTCCTCGTCCACACCTTGGGTCGGGCCTAGAACAATGTCCCGAAGGTTGATGTAGCTAAAAAGAAAAGAAAAAACAAAATTTGGCCACTCTCAACAGGAAATGTACCATAAAATGCAAAAGATGGCTGGGACACACAAATTTAGTACGTGGGCAAAAGCTAACATGAAGCTCTACCCCTATCATTATGGCCATCACCCTGGTTCCTAGGGTCCGTTGTATCAACCCCTTTTATCATTAAGGAACCCATGATTGTGCCAACCCCTGGTGGGCGATGAACTGCTCCACATCAAAGGGGTATCCACTGCTATATCTTATACACATCATGCTCTCATCCCCTAGAGCCCCGAGCAATTACAAAAGAAAACTTATAAAAGGCATATGAAGAAGGGTGGAAAAACAATGGCTGGGGCAACTCATGTACCACGATTTCTCCCTCCTACATTTATATACCCAAGTGTGGGCCTCCCTTATTTTAGCTACCCTTGTATTGTGGTATGTGGCTTGGAGCCTTCCCCTAATGCCCCACTCCATTCCATCATTATTTCACATGCCTCTGGCCATTGGATGGATATACCATGGACATGTCACCCTCTTAGAGGTTGAAACCACCTAATAGGGTCCTTAGTTAACCTTCTTGTTGAACTTGGAGACATTTGTACGTTTCAAAGCTCATTATGGAAGGACATGCCATTATGAAATGTCCACTTGGTTCCATGATTTGTAAGCTCGTTTACTCAATTGTACTATTGTTTGGTTGTACTGTGTTGAGATTTTTTCTGTTTGAGTCAAATAGGCAAAAATCTCTGAAGGATGACAACAATAGGGATTCAGTTCCTAGATTAGCTCCAGGTTGTTGGGAGGGAGTTAATGCCTCCTATATTTGATGTGAGGGAGTTATGAGGCTGTTAGATTCTCTATGCTATATAATCAGGCAATCATTCGGATGATTTGCTAAGAGAGTGTGAGGATTTCTTGATGTAATCTCCAATTTGATTAATATATTCCTGATGCCTATGTTTGGTGGACGTAGCCCAGATTGGTTGGGCGAACCACGTTAAATATTGTGTTTATGTGCTTGATTGAATGCTGTGCTAATTTTATTTAATTGCTGTGCACCTGATCCAACAATTGGTATCAGAGCTTGTTGGAGGTGCTGGTGTGTGTTGACTGCTGGAGGTGGAGCGCTGCGTGTGGAAGCTTACTGTTCAAACTGCCTGGAGAACGCCTGTCCGTCTGCGTACTGCCTGGAGGTGTTGTATACTTGTGCGTGGAGCGGATCGGATCGCTGCTTGGAGGTGCTGACGCTGGTGCGTATAACATCTTGGTGGAACGGATCGGAGTGCTGTTATACAATTTGGCTGAGCGCTGTAATACCTGCGCGGAGCCGTGGCGCTGTTGACCTGCCCTGGCGTGGTGTGAAGCAGCCGCTGATATACAATAGAGCGAGTGCTGATATACCTGGAGTACTGTGTATGGTTTTTTGGATTGCTGCGTGGGAGTCCAATTCATTGTTATCTTCAGCGTGAATTCCATTTGGAGCGAAGGGTGAGTGCCGCTGCCAAATTGGTTCTAAGCTTCACGGTATTTGTCTTGTTGTTTTGGATTAAGCCAATAAGATAAACGTTTATATTACTCCCATCCGCCATTTTTTTTGGTTGTTAAGTTATAAACATATTTTATACCCTTACGCATATGGTATTAACATGTTATATGGGTGAACGCATATGGTATTAAGATGTTATATGGGTGAATGCATATGGTGGATTCACATGTTATATGGGTGAACGCATATGGTGGATTCACATGTTATATGGGTGAACGCATATGGTATTAACATGTTATATGGGTGAACGCATATGGTGGTAATATGTTATATGGGTGAACGCATATGGTGGGGTGGAGGTATAATGTCATTAAAGTTTATGGCAATTCGGCTTTTATTTGCATCTTATATTAGAGTGGAATTTGGTATATAATGGAAGTTTCGTGCATTGCGAATTTTTTAAAACAAAAAAAAATCAACCAAATTCTAAATCAATAAAGACATCGAAGTAATATAAGTGCAAAGGGCAGATTTTTTTTTTAAAGGCAAAGATACAAAGGCATAGGCAGAAATTTTTTTGTGTGAAGTGCAAACAGAAGATATTTTGTTTTAAAGACATAGGCAGTTTTTTGGTTGTGTAAGAGCAAAGGCAGAAAGGCATAGGCAATTTTTTTATTGCTGGTTGGATATTGGAGATTATTGTGTTTTTTTGTTGATACAAATGGCGAAAACTCAAAGTGCCCGGTTTGAAATTGAGTAATTTAATGGCAAGAATAATTTTGAGATCTGGAAAGTAAAAATGCATGACTTGCTTGTCCAACAAGGCGTGGTAAAGGCATTGATGGGTAAATCCAAACAACCTTACAACATCACAGACGATGAGTGGGACGAAATGGATGAAAGAGCTGTAAGTGCCATTCGATTATGCCTGGCGGACGATGTCTTGTTTAATATTGTGTCAGAGACAACAGCTGCTGGTTTGTGGACGAAACTGGAGAAACTGTACATGACCAAATCCTTAACCAATAGGATTCTCCTGAAGCGACAGTTGTACGGTTTACGAATGAAGGAAGGTACATCGATTGCTGATCATTTAAATGCTTTTAATACTCTTCTTGTACAATTACAAAGTATAGAAGTAAAAATTCCATCCGAGGATAAAGCTATTACTTTATTGTGCTCGTTGCCCGAATCATGGGATCATTTTGTTACTTCTATAAGTCTTAGTTCATCAGAAACTATTGAGTTTGATGATGTAGTTGCATCCTTATTATCGGAAGAAACAAGGAGGAAGTCGCATTTCGAAACCTCTACATCAGAAGCTATGATGGTTAGAGGTCGTTCGAAAGAAAGACGCCCCAGGAAGCCGAGCGACTCACGTTCAAAGTCGAAAGGGAAGAAGGGTAAGCTAAAGTGCTGGTTTTGTGGAAAATCAGGGCATTTAAAGAAGGACTGCTGGAAGCGACAGCAGCAAACTTCAAAGGCAGAGTCTTCGACAGAGAAGAAGGAGGCGAATACGACAGATACAGGTTCAACATCGGGTTCAGGTATGAGTGATGAAGTATTATCAGTTAATGTGTCAAATCATGGTCAACATTGGTTGTTAGATTCCGGTGCATCAAACCACATGTGTATCCATAAAGAATGGTTTAAGGAATATAAATCAATTAATGATGGAGTTGTGTACATGGGTAATGATGCAACATGTAATATTGTTGGGATTGGGAGCATACAACTACAAATGTTTGATGGGACAACTAGAATATTAACTGATGTGAGGCATGTACCAGATTTAAGGAAAAACTTGATTTCATTAGGCGCACTTGATTCAAATGGATATAAAACTGTAATTCAAGGTGGAGTAATGAAAATTTACAAAGGCATCTTACTAGTTATGAAAGCTAAGAAAGTAGGAAATCTATTTCAGTTAGAAGGAGGTACTGGGTCAGCTTTTGTGTCTACTGTGTCTGCACATGACAGTAACTCCATTCACTTATGGCATCAAAGATTGGGGCATATGAGTGAGAGAGGGTTGAAAATTTTGGCTGATCGCAAGTTACTTCCAAATCTAAAGTCAGGAAAGTTAGATTTTCTGTAAGCATTGTCTGTTTGGTAAACAAAGTAAACAAAGGTTTAAAACAGGCAAACATACTAGTAAAGGCATACTTGATTATATCCATTCAGATGTTTGGGGACCAACCCCTACAACCTCATATGGTGGTTCATCTTATTTTGTATCATTCATTGATGACTTTTCGAGGAAGATTTGGGTCTATATGTTGATTGGGGCATATGAGTGAGAGAGGGTTGAAAATTTTGGCTGATCGCAAGTTACTTCCAAATCTAAAGTCAGGAAAGTTAGATTTTCTGTAAGCATTGTCTGTTTGGTAAACAAAGTAAACAAAGGTTTAAAACAGGC